>SEOQ01000594.1:0-17863 GCA_004679275.1 Dentipellis fragilis
CAAATGTTTTCCTTAAGACAAAAATGCACCTTTCAGGTATTCTCTCTGAGCTCAGGCAAAGCACGTGTAATGTCACATGTATATTATGTAATAGTCACATGATCCGCCAAATGTCCCGAGGTCCAGATACGAAAATTCACCAGAGGGGCCCGGAAGGCGAAAGGAGTCGATTGAGAGAGTTCAAAAAAATCGGGTTATAAGTCGCCGATGGAAGCTTCAAACAAAAAATTTCTTTCAGGGAATGTGAGCAAGGACCATCTACTATGCATCCCAGAAAGCTATATTGTATTACATGCTAATGTTGTCGAGCAGAAGCTCGTCGTCATCGACGGCGAAGTTGGCTTACATAAGGGGTGTGGCTTTTGGCCGCGCCATATCTTACGAGGTGCGTGCATCGCTGCTTCACAATACGCGTACCTTTTACGAAATGGTTCTGGTCACCCAGGTCATTACTAATTATTGTATCAACCCATTGCTGGTGAGTCACCCTGTCCGATGATATCATTACTGCTGTTGCTAGAATCGCAACTGCAGGGAATCGCGCTCACCTTGATTATCGTACGCGTCGGTATGGGCCATGCCTTTGAGCAACCCACGCGGCTGCGTTCCAGAGCTCGGTGCTGTGCCCTGAGACACGGACAGCCACTGGATTCACGACCAGTTACCCAGGAATTCTGGATTGCGAGATGCGCTCCACGGTCCAGACAGAAAGAAGGGCCGACGATGACAGTACCAATCAGTTCGTGGAAGTTGAGAAACAGAGCCAGGGCTCACGCGAGACGAACAGGGAAAGGGTGGAATAGGAAGGAGGGTTTGGATACCTTGATTGTGAGTTACTATGCAGTGACTGTCGAAGATTTGTGTAGCGTACGCGCCATTTCTTGTTGATGACACCTCCAGCTCGAAAAAGTTACTCGACAACGCAAGTTTAGCCGTTATTCAAGTATCCAGCAAAGAGAGGCTTGATAGCTGACTGCTTACTGTGGCCCAGGCCCAAGCTTCTCTCTTCCATTCTGTAGTACGCAGATAGCTGATTATCCATTCAGACGAACCAGGAAACCGACGGAAGCAACGACCTCCTTGTTCCGAGTTAATGGATCAGCCAGTGGGGTTGCGTCGCATGCTAACTGTGGTGCAAGACCAGAGCTGACGATAGCTGATGAGGAAAGAAGGCAGGAAGTGTATTCCGGCGCTATCCTATTCAGGACACGGACACGGTTCTGACGGTTCTGCGGTGAGGCATCCAGTCATCATCATGGGTTCGCGTCGGAATTCCCTCCCCGACACCACTTCCTCGCTCGTTATCTCCATCTCTCTGCCGCCTCCGATTCTCAGTCACCGCCTCCTGCCAGTGCCCGTCTATTTCTGAAGATGCAAGGACGCTCTTATAAGAGTGTTGAGTCCGCGCACAATGCATCCCCATACTATCAGTCCTAGCCTGGAGTCATCAGCATGTCGCCGTGCGGTGAGAAGTACTACACGGTAAGGCATTTTACTCTGACTGCCCTCTTATATGTGATGATGCTTAAGACCACCGTGACCTTGAAGATCACCTTGATCGAGCTGTGGGTGCGTCAATTACACTAACAGCGCTATTCCCCTAAACTTACTATTAACCTTGCTTTGGGCCCGGTACCTTTGATCGCTCATCTGTCAGGCAACGAGCGCCTTCCATGGTCAGTATCTAGCATTTACAGAATATCTGACGCTGACAGTCACACAGGCCTGTATACAGCGCTTTTCGCTGGGTCCGTCTATGTATTGGTGTTCCATCAGCCGAGGAGATATTATCTGGCGATCTCAATCCTTCTATATATCCTGATCACCGCGAATGTCATCGTCGGCCTCGTACAGATCATCCTGACGCCGACATTCATCAGCAACTCGCGCCTAGTTGACGGGGTCTACGTCGTATGTGGCTTGGAAGCGGACTCGGAGTCGCCTGATCAAATTCGTCAAGCTCTGCTCAACGACTTCACGGAAGTCGCGATCGACTTTATCAACACCTTTGCCCAGTACCAATTCTTCTCCCTTGCGGCCCGAATATCTTGCTAATAACTTGTGCTAGGATCACCGCCGACGGCCTGCTGGTTCGTACCGAGGTTGCCGGTTCTAACGTTGCTTCTGAAATAGCGAAATATCCAGATTTATCGCTGTTGGATTATCTGGAATCGCACATTGCGCATCGTCATACCCGTGACGGTTCTTTTGCTTGCGACGACAGGTAAATATCTACAGCACTCAACACAGGTACACGTCTAACACCACCTCACAGCATGCAACCTCTCTGTTGTATACTACTCGTCCCAAATCTATACTATGCGCCGTGCTGCAAATCCCCCTGCATCGCTGCCGTCGGAATGGCCCCAGCGTGTGCGCATGGCATCTGTATTCAGCACTACCAGCTACGCACTGGCGTTGTCCACCACAGTCATAACTACTGCCTTGATAGGTAAATTCCAACGAGCCCGCGTCATGGCCTCGATGTTCTTGTAGGCTGACTCTATAATGTCCAATCTCCACAGCGGGCCGGATCTGGTGGACTTCGAGGATATTCCGGAGGAGCTCTGCGACGAGTGGAGGCATATATAAATCAGCAATCGCGATTCTGTATGTTTCAATCTCTTGTTGCTTCAAAGGCTGCTCACGTACCGAATAAATACGGCAGCATCGAATCAGGAGCAATATACTCATCCGGGTTGATAGTCGCTTTGATCGTCCGTCAGACCACCTCTAAATATTGGGTGAGTCCATCTTTCGTCTCAACTTCACCTCAGTCCCAGCTGAAGATGTCGCCGTACAGGGAATATTCAGTTCCTCTGTATCCCCACTGCTGGTGAGTCTCGTCGCCTTGCCATCTCGCGTAGAAGGCTCACAAATGATAGGGAATCGCACCGACCTTGATCATCGTTCGCGTCGGCTTGGGACATTCTTTCGAGACGACGGATGCATCGGTGGTCGACAGTACACCAATCCCGAATACAGGACCAGTGTCTTCGGCCATAGTTTTCGCGGCCGGTCATCCCCACCCTCACGCAGAACCCGCTGGCGAGACGCGCTTCACCGTGCCTATCCGTAAGGTCCCCGATGGAGACAGTGTCGATATGCTAGATGAAGCGGAAAAGGAGCTGTTTTTCAAGTTGTCGAACCAGAGTGTGTGAAGGACGGTTCATGAAGGACGGCTCGTGAAGGAAAGAGGTAGAGACGGAGAGAAGAATGAAGTAGGAATCCTGGAATCTGGATACTTCGACTTAGGTGATCGTTTCCTGAGCATCTCTCGTTTGCTTTCCGGAGGACATTGCATTGTGTAGTAGTAAACGACAAAATACCCTGTTGCGTTGGCTAAGCCCACAGCCTGTAGTGACTGTGATGAGCGCCTACCGCGGGCCGGCGGCGCGGCGACTCGACTTCAGGGCCGTCCCGCTTTGTGACCGTAACGTCGACTTCCGAGTCGTACCATCACCGAGTGCTGCACAAAGCATCGTTCGTCCGCCCTCTACACTGACAATGGACTGCCCACAGAAAACCATATGTCCGAAGACATGATCAAAGTGAAACGGAGAAGCGGTACGGACTCGGCGAAGGAGCCGGGTGGACGCACTCGACGGAGGCATGTCTTCCGCCTCTTCTCGTTGTTGGAAGGATCTGTTGGTGGAAATGGAGGTACGTCACAGACCATGTGCCGTGCAGGGTTACAGCTGATGGAGGCACGTGTACAGGGTTGTTAGACATGTTTCGCTGTGACGGTATATCAGCGAGGATTCGAAGTGTACAACAGAATTGTATGTTTCAGGCGTGTACTGACCCAAAATGAAGCTACATACCGCTTTTGTCAATCGTACTATGTGCCATTCGCAACTATCTCATAGCAATCGCTCATGCTGTCATCTGTCACCCTCCATCTGGCCATTGCGATTCTCCACGCGACTGGCACTGCCCTCCGACGATTTCCACATTGTGCACCGCTGGAGATCCACTGATTATGGTGTTGTAGTGCTCTTTTATAAGTCCTCCTGTTCTCGTGCACCATGGTCCGCCGCATCCTTGACGCCAAGTACCCAGCATGCCATGCGGTGGGAAAAACTATCGGGTGAGTCTTTTCTCTGTTTCTTTTCTCGTCGGGCGCTCTGAATTTCGTTGGTTAGTTGTTGATCAACGGGCTTTGGGTACGTCCCCTATGAATTAAACAAACCGTCATGCAGTCCTCCAAGTATTGTGGGGTTTAGGCAGCGAGTGTTCTACACGGTCAGTTATGCATGCTTTGAACCCATTCAACGCTGACAGCCCTCCAGGATTATACACAGCGCTTTTCATAGGATCTGCGTACATCCTAGCGCTCCAGAGGCCAAAAAGGTACTATCTCGTGACGTCAATATTTCTCTATATCCTTATCACGACCAACATCATCCTCGGCGTTGTCGAAATACTCCTAACGCCCATATTCACTACCCACTCCCACTACGTCAACGGGGCCAACTTCGTCTGCGGCTCGGAGTCTACCGAGACACCTGCACAAACCCACGAAGCCGTAGTCAGCGACATGTTGGACATGTTTGGAGATATCACTGATACACTTTCACAGTGAGTACCGTTGTTCAGATACGATGTGAAGAAGCCTTTGCTAACGTCTCTGTTCTTGCAGGATAACCGCTGATGGTTTGCTGGTCTGTGCTATGCTACTGTCCGTACCTGCTTAACAATGATGTCTACGCAGATATATCGCTGTTTTATCATATGGGATCGCAAGAAGCATATCTTGTTATCCTTGATGGCTCTTTTACTGGCGACAGCTGGTATGTCCTGAACCTGATGCGCAAGACATCGACTGATGCCCTGCAGCTTGCAATTTCTCCAATGTGTACTATGATTACAGACTCTACAAGTTACGTGATATCACCGATCCTTCGACGCCACTACCCCCAGAGCGGAACCGACTTGTGAATATGTCGGTAGTATTTGGCACCACCGGTGATGCGCTGGTGTTGTTCACTACGGTAGTGACCACAGTCGTAACTGGTAGGCGCTGTGATTCTATCAGCATGGCATCGAAATTCTAAAAATGAACTCTATGTATACCTTCTGTAGCGGGCCGCATCTGGTGGACTTCAAGGAGGATCGGAAGAAACCTTGGACAGACTATAAAGAACATCTATAAGTCCGCGATCATGATGATGTGCATGTCGCTTGCCTTACGATTTGCTTGCGCTTACTGAATATTCGATATCGCTGTGACAGAGTTGAATCGGGAGCAATATACTCCTCCGGCATTATCATCACGATAATCGCCCGCCAGACTACCTTAGAAAATTTGGTACGTGTATCAGTACCAGTACCTCGAATTCATTCGACTTCTCGTTGATATGGTCACGCGTAGGGCGTATTCGGTTCCCCCGTGACGCCTTTGTTAGTGAGTTGTCCTATTGGATCTCTTCTCGTTCAGAGGGTCATGATGACGACGGAAGGGAATCGCGGTGACTTTGATCATCGTCCGCGTCGGCATGGGTCGGTCGTTCGAGTCTACCCAGACATCGACAACCAACGGCCCTCCACTGCGAGGCCAAGTGCCTTCGTCATGCAATTGCCGCTCTGTCGCATTGATAGCAGGAGCGGTGCGGGCTGCGACGATGAGGCGCTGATTGACGTTCTTGCGTACAGGACCGCGGAGAGTGGCAATGCCGATGAGCTCGGTGGAGTCGAGAAAGTCGAGTCCGACTTCTAGGGTGGAGTAAACGATTCGGAAATGTAACGCGCGCGAGCACAGTTTTGACGTGATCTTTCCGCCTTCCGATATGCTGCAAAGGCTGTCCGCATGGCTTTCTTGGATCCCCCGGCGGTGGTAGCTGGTTTTTGACCGAAAGAGGTATGTAATCTAAATAAAGTTCCTTCCTCAGCATCGCTTCTACTATATGGAATTCAACGCCCATGAACGCCCAAGCCTATTGCGCACACGTCCGGCGCCAGACGAGCAACTACTCACCACCCGCATCATGGTCTTATATTGAGTCTTCTCCACCTTCTGATTCTTCTAGCCGCTCGTTGGTGTCTATGTCGTGCCCCATTTTGCATCGCGATTTAGGGTGTACTTATAGTGAACCATTGTCCCCCAACTTGCACCCACACATCCTCAA
This sequence comes from Dentipellis fragilis, assembly GCA_004679275.1. Classification (NCBI taxonomy): domain Eukaryota; kingdom Fungi; phylum Basidiomycota; class Agaricomycetes; order Russulales; family Hericiaceae; genus Dentipellis; species Dentipellis fragilis. The sequence continues at coordinate 6,129 of SEOQ01000594.1, forward strand.
CATCGAACCACGTCATGCCGCGGTGTGGTGAAAAGAACTATAGAGTAAGAACTTACACTGCGCTGATTTTTCCTTTACACGCGCTGACTCTTTTACGAAACCAAGGTCTCTCTAAGTGCGCTATGGGTATGTTCGTCGTCCTAACCCGCCCTCTCGATGTTTAAATTTCAATTCCTTCGTAAGGTGGAAAGTGTTCTATACGGTTTGTTCCTGCCTTGCCAGAATATTTCGGTGCTGATGCTCCTTCAGGTCTGTATACAGCCCTGTTCGCAGGATCCGTCTATATCTTAGCATCTCAGCGGTCAAAGCGATACTACTTTGCGACTTCAATCACTCTCTGGGTCCTCACCACGACCAACCTCGTTTTCAATTTCGCAACGATACTCTCAACGCCCGATACCATAGCGAACTCCCGCCTAGAGGGCGGAGCCACCTTCAGTTGCAGTTCGGAACCCGAGACGCCTGAACGAGCCCATGAAATCGTGATTACCGCCTTGATTGGCACGATTGGAGATGTTTTAAGCTCCCTCGCCCAGTATGTATCGCTCTCTCAATTTGACCGAGACCCTTGGCTGACGTCTTGTACTTGACAGGATCGCCGCCGATAGCTTGCTCGTCTGTCCCACCCACACTTCCCCGTGACGACTCTACTAACCTCTCGTTCCAACTCCCCAACATGCAGATCTATCGCAGTTTCATCATCTGGGATCGTAGGAGACGTGTCATCTTACTGCCGATGGTCCTTTTGCTTGCGACAACTGGTACGTATCGCGCCCGGCGTGCAGGATGTCTATTGATAATTATTAGTTTGCAACCTTAGCCTCGCATATTACGAGTCCCAGCTCTACAAGTTACGTCGTGCTGCAAGTCCGTCAGCGCCGCCACCGCCAGAGTTCTTCCACAATGTGAGGATGACATCGGTGTTCAGCACGGCCGGCTATGCGTTGGCATTGGGGACTACAGTGGTGACCACGATGTTGACAGGTGATTGTTCAATGAACACCCTCTTTGAAAGTCAATAATTGAGTACTAATCTACATTCGCTTGCCATCTCTCTAGCGGGTCGGATCTGGTGGGTTTCGAAGGAGCTCAAAAGAAACTTGAAGGCGGATGCAGGACACATGTACAGATCGGCAATCGTTATGATGTGCGCATTTCTTTTGTCTTGAATCACTCGCGACATTCGACATAGCTGAACGAATGCAACAGAGTAGAATCAGGGGCGATATACTCCTCCGGAGTACTCATCTCATTGATTGTCAACCAGACTGCCCCGAATTATGAGGTACGTGTCTCAGTTTTCAACTATTCTCAGAAGTCAAGCTCTTGCTAACAGTATGTGGCGGCACCCAGAGTATCTCGGCGTTTGCTATCGGTCCATTGATAGTAAGTTCCCTACTCACTTCGAATTCTCTCGTCTCAAGGCGCATACGGACAGGGAATCGCGCCTACTTTGATCATTGTTCGCGTCGGCATGGGTCATTCCTTCGAGGAGACCCATGCGCCAATAGCCGAGAGCACCCCGATGCGCCGCACGAAGCCCGTTACCTCGATGATCAGGTTCGCGACCAGGCACTCCCAAAGCGACTCAGACCCTGCCTATGAGACACGCCTCACCACGTACATAGGGCGGCCCTCAGATGGCGACAGTGCGAGTCAGCTCGAAGCAGGAAAGCGCGACTTCTTGGAGAGGGAGCGCTTGTGAGGAACGAATTGGTACGCGTCCTGGATACCCTGACTGAGGTGATATTTGGTCGAGAATTCCGCACCGACACCGGCACCTCACTCCGTTGTACAGTATAGTCATGATATTCCACCCCAGGTTTACTTGGTTACTCCCTCGGAAGCAGACCCTCCTGCACCTAAAGCCAACAGCTACGTTTCCCATTTATTTTTGTCGATCTGGCCACCCTGAGGCACATCATGCCCATTTCATTGACCCGCACAATATCAGAATAGATCGAACCTTGCTTTTCCCCACGTGCTGGGGATTTGTGTATTGCCACGCATTCGCTGAGCCTTGCGCGCAGTCGTTCCAGTCCTTTCTTCAAAAGAGTCATGTCAAAGCGTTCAAGCTCAACTGCATTTTCTTCAAGAGTCGCGATGTGTAGAGGCGCCTACGCTCGGACCTACGAGTATACTTCCCCGAGGGGTATGTACCTGATCGGATGCGGGGTATCACGAAATGCAATTTCGATTCCTTCCAATGATGCAAGCAAGGATGCAAGCGGCGTTGTTGTTTCAGCCTCAACGTCGTACATTTGCTTCCGCCTCCCGACTACTCACTTCACGGCATGAGTTTCCGCGGGATGTCAACTTTCCCTCTTACCACCACTGTCCGACTACCCGCGAGTTTCGCGCGCACAAACGCCCTCCTGGGCCACACGAATGCCCCATCTAGGCCATCACATGATGCATGTTGTTTTGATGAGGGAGGTCATTTGACCGTCTTCGCGATGCATGCGGTTACGGATCAGACAAACGCTTCCCTGATTCCGAGCGCTCGTTACGCGCGACGCGTCCTCGCACCAAATAAATAGTCCCTCAAGTTCCCACTTTTGCTCAGCTTCCGCCTCCTTTCGCCGTGTACAGCCATGTTCACCAAGCTCGCAGCGACNGTGTTTATCGCGCAAGCGGCGCGTGCAGCGCCCCAGGGCAGCGTAACGGCACTCACGAGCGTACCGGCACCGACTGTCACGGTGTCCACGGCNATTGCGAGCCCGTCGGCATCCCTGAGTGCGACGCTGCCTTCACAGATCCCAGATCCTCCTAAGCAAGCTTGGTGTCCCAGCGAAATCTTCTGCGCTGGTCCTGTACGTGTCACGCTCTTTCCTATCCATTCTCGCACTCATTCTTCTCGTAGCTGCTGCAAACTGTCAACATTGCACAGCTTTACGCGGATCCTAAAACCTTCGTCGACAAGCCTACGAATGGCTCTGCGCAAGCGGTTCTACAGAACTTCGCCTCTGTCAACTCGACGAACGCGACCGAAGGCGCGCTCGTCAATTTCGTCGACGCAAACTTCCGCGGCGAGGGCGCGGAGCTCGAGGGTCTGCCCATTCCGAACTTCGAGCCCAGCCCTGCATTCCTGAAGAACGTCTCGGACCCGCTGCTCAAGTCATGGTCCCAGGTCGTGCACGGGTTCTGGACGCAGCTCATCCGAGGCACGAACGAGAGTGCCGTGTGTGCTGAGGGTTCTGCGAGTGGATGTGAGAGCTCACTGATCCCGTTGAATCACACTTTCGTGGTTCCAGGTGGCAGATTCCGGGAGCAATGTGAGTCTTCCATTTCTAATGTTCGCAGTGGTGCTGACGCCATTTGACAGACTATTGGGACAGCTTCTGGATTATCGAGGGATTACTCAAGTCCGAGCTGTATGATCTCGTCAATGCGACGCTGCAGAACTTTATGGACGAGATAGAGATGATTGGGTTCATTCCCAACGGAGGTCGCATCTACTGTACGTGTGACTATTTTCTGGGTATCTGGAAAAACTGACATGGTCTCCACAGATCTCAATCGGTCGCAACCGCCTCTATTCATCCAAGTGCGTTTCTCCTTAGACTACAAGGTGTATCTCAGATACTTATGCCAGACGTACAGATGCTCTCGAACTACGTCGCCGCTACGAATGACACGACCATTCTGCAGCGGGCTCTGCCTCTTGCCGAGAAAGAGCTCACCTGGTGGAAAGACAACCGCACGCTGAATGTCACGAGCCCTTTCACGAACCAAACTTATGCCATGGCGCGCTATGCTGCGAACAACACCGCGCCGCGTCCCGAGTCTTACTTGACAGGTTCGTGCTTGATATCACTACGACTCAGTGATGTGTGCTGATAAGACACTGTCTGATAGATTACAACACGGCTAATGACCCGACTCTTTCTACCCCTCTTACCGAAGATGAGCGCTCCAATCTGTACGCCGAACTCGCCAGCGGAGCGGAGACGGGTCAGTCGTTTCTCAATCAGGCTTGGGAATGGTGTTCATAACTCGCATTGTAGGTTGGGATTACACTGCGCGGTTCATCGCTGAGCCTCTGGCCGGTGGGAGCAACAATACAAGCCCCGCACTGCGTACGCTTCAAGTCCGAAGCACCATTCCGATCTGCCTGAACAGCATTCTCTGTATGTGGCTTCCCTTGATCTTTTGCATCACCCTAACAATCTCGCTTCCCAGACAAAGCGAATGTCGCCCTTGCGGACCTCTACACGCTCTCTGGCAACCACAATGCAGCCTCACAGCACCAGTCCACCGCGGTGTCCATCCGCGCCGGCATCCTCGACCTCTTCTGGGACGGCACCAAGCTCGCCTTCTATGACTTCAACATGACCTCCAAAGCACGTAATTCCATCTTCACCGTGGCCTCCTTCTACCCTCTCTGGGCGGGCATCATCCCTAACGAGGTCCTCAGTAGCCAGTCTACCACTTTTAGCCTCTTCGCGTCGCTCAATCTCGTGCTCAACCGCTACAATGGCACCTTCCCGACCACATTCCTTGAGACCGGGCTCCAATGGGATGCACCGAACGCGTGGCCGCCACACCAGTACATCGCGCTGCAGGCCCTCGCCGCGCTCCCGGCGAATCTTACGTCTAACGCGCTCCCCAGTCCGCCCTCCAATGGTTCTACGTACGCACTCGTGCCAAGTGGTCAGCTCAACCTTGCGGAGGATGCCCTACCAGGGCAGCCTCTGCTGACAGGCAAGCAGGCGAATGCGACGAAGACGGGACCACACGCGGATATCAACTCTTTAAACGGCACGGTTGTGAATGGCGGCAATGCGACACAGGGCGAAGGATGGCGGGATGCGCTGGCGCGCGAGCTCGCGAATCGCTACTTTGCGAGCGCGTTCTGCAGCTGGTACTCGACTGGTGGCTCGATTCCTGGGTTACTCCCGCGGCTGTCTGACCAGGCGCTGAATGTCAGCAACAGCGTCAATAACACTGGAAACGTACGTCCTTATATCTAACGGGTCTGAGAATGAGATAATTGACGAGAGTGGTCATAGATGTTTGAGAAGTTCTCGAACCAGAACATTGATGCCGGTGGTAGCGGCGGCGAGTACACCGTGCAGGCTGGATTTGGATGGACCAACGGCGTTGTGCTCTGGGTCGCGAGCACCTACGGCAAGGTGCTTGTTGCGCCGCAGTGCCCGAGCCCGTTACTCGAGTCGTCAACGTCGACTTCCAGCGGGAAGACGAGCGGCGCGATGAGGGGCGTGGCAGGATATATGGGAGCGGCTGCTGCCAGTGCAGCGGTTTGGGTCGTCATGGGAGCATGGTAGATTATACCCCGGTACCATGAGAAGATGTGGTCGATTGACCATGTATGAATTCTAAAATCAACCTTGTAATGAACTGTGACGGTGCCTGTTTATGTACCATTTGATGACTTGTAATGGTGACCGACGAGAAGGGGCGGAGGATTGTCGTCTTCCAAAGATGAGAAATACATTTTCCTCTTTTTTTCTGCCTGGAATCCAGACGCATAGACATTTTGAGCTAATCTGTACTATACTCGCAGCTAATGCCGATCGGCACCCTGCTTTCAAAGTCCGTCCTCGCGGCGCTTCGGTCTTCCAAAACGATCGGCATCCCCTCTGACCACGCCCCGAATACTACGTGACTGGCGTCGACTACTCAAATCCGAGCAGGCTTGCTTTGACATATGAAGCAATTTCGCACCTCACCTTCGAACTAGTGATCCGTGGGTACCCTCAAGGAGCATCCGGTGGGTTGAAGAACATACAGATCTCGGGCACGGTGTTCCGCCAGGACGAGTTCTCTCAATAAGTTGAAGGGCTGGGTGACAATCGGCACGGAAGGTACGATGACCACCTTGATCTCTCGCCAATACCATATCTTTCATCTCTGTCACGACGGCTTCCTAGGCCCGTGAGCACGAAAGTGGTGTCATTCGCTCGTCGCTCCGGGCTAGGCCTAGGACTTACCGGGTGCCGCCATGAGGCGACAGCTTTTTACGCCATGCATTGACAACGCGTCTTTTCATCTGAGGAAATTAATGCTGTCTTATCACAGTATTCTGTACGAGGCAATAGGAAGCATATTTTGGCAGATTCCATACCCTCTTGGGGCGCAATTCCACCCGCTCTTGTTCCGAAGACTTCAGCAGCGAACCAATAAAAGACGAAGCCAAATACTGCTCCCGTCGCACAGCGTTCAACTTGACATCACCTGCCGACTCATCGTTAGTGAATCGAAAAGATGCGACGAAGCATTGTTGTAGTATTAGCTATCCACGCAGCAATAGCCGGAGCAGCACCACAGACGCCTCTGACTGCACTCGCTCCTACAGTCATGCTCGACCAAGGCACTTTCGAAGGAAAGATTGTTGGCCATACCGCACAATTTTTGGGCATCCCTTATGCTGAACCTCCGTCTGTATCTCTGCTCGCTCGCACGATGACCTCGCTCACAGTTCTGTTTAGGGTGGGAAATTTGAGACTTCGCCGCCCCCGGGAGCCCGCGCCGTACACAGGCAGACGGGATGTCACCAACTTTGGGCCTACGTGCCCGCAACAGGCGATGCCTCTCCCATCCGAGGCGAGCCATATCCCAGCACTGGCGGATTCCATCAACGCAGTCCTCAACAATATGTATGAGTGGACCACGTCGGAGGATGAAGATTGTGAGTATACGATATCTATTGGGTTGATGCGCTCAGTACTGAGCGAGCTTAGGTCTGACTATTAATGTGATGAAACCGGCGACGACGGCGGCGGACACAAAACTCCCTGTTCTAGTGGTAAGTCGAATAGTGCGCCCGCAAATCCACACGTTGATTCTCTGTTCTAGTGGATTTTCGGCGGTATGTCGATTATATTTTGGAGCATTTTCACCTTCATGCAGGTTTTCGCAGGCGGTTTCCAAATCGGCGGCACCGCGACGTAGGTGTCCAGTAGCTAGGGGTAAATATCCTTGGTCATTGACTTTGGTCATGTAGATACGGTGAAGCCGCACAGCTGCTAGTTGAAAGGTCTATTTCGCTTCAAAAGCCAGCGATCTACGTTAGCATGAACTATCGGTATGTTTCGTTTGCATGTTCTCGCCAAGAAGTCTAAATTGTGCCCTCAGGCTCTCGGGTAAGTAGAGACATTCCCGAATGCTGCTCGAATGCTGCGCTCACCGATCTCAGCTCTCGGATGGCTGGCATCAAAAGAGGTTCAAGCTGACAATGCTGCAAATCTTGGCCTTTGGGATCGTATGTCGCCATATACGGATCCCTAAAGACGTGGCTAATGATCCAGGTGCTGTGCAGAAAGACTGGCCCTTCAATGGGTCCAAAAGTACATCGACAAGTTTGGAGGTGATCCTGCCAAAGTGACAATGTAAGCCCGTCATTGTTCTTCCGCCTGTTAGCGATCCTCAATGCCGTTGCCCGTAGCTGGGGCGAAAGCGCTGGCGCTATCTCTGTAGCTATGCATATGCTCTCGAACGGAGGTGACCCACGGGGCCTCTTTCGTGCGGCTATCATGCAATCTGGTGGCCCGATTCCTGTTGCGGGAGTAGAGAAAGGACAGGTGTACTACGATGATTTGGTCCGGGATACGGGGTGTGACCGTGACCCCGACACCCTGGGTTGTCTGCGCGCGGCTCCCTTCGCTTCGTTGAAGGCTGCAATGGATAAGTCACCGAATTTCTTCTCTTATCAGGTATGCCCGTGCGATTCATGGCAGCCTCATGTCGCTTATCCGGCTACTTTCTTTCGGTAGGGACTTGCTTTACCCTACCTTCCACGAGTAGACGGAGACTTTGTCAAGGAGTCACCTCTGGAGCTGGTCAAACAAAAAAAGGTGGCCCAGGTACCCATGATCGCAGGTGATCTCGGTCTGATTAACTTGGCAAGGACCAGCCTCTTAGCTCAGTCTTATGCAGGCAATTGCGACGACGAAGGCTCTCTATTCTCACTTGGAAATCTCAATCTTTCGTACGTGGTGCAGCAAATTCGAGTTATCTTCAGGCCACTCAATAAATATTCGGTTATAGTACTACAGCAGACACGAAGCAGTTCCTGAAGAGATACATGCTTCCGAATGCCTCAGACGGCGACATCGAGCTAATGCTCCATCATTATCCTGATAATCCAACCCTGGGTTGCCCTTTCGACACCGGACTGCGAAACATGCTGAGCTTCCAATTCAAGCGTATCGCCGCGATTCAGGGAGATGTAGCCTTTCACAGCCCGCGTAGATTCCTGTTGAAGCATACCGCTGGAACCCAGCCTTCCTGGTCTTTCTGTAAGCTTCTAGAGCCTTACATCTCGTCGACGTGCTCACGATCGCGCTTTGCAGTGAGCAAACGAGGGAAAGATACCGCATATCTTGGCTCGGTTCGAATTTCCCTTGTGTCCTTTCGCCATGAGCATCCTCTGACTTCACATATCCCAGACTCATGCTACCGACCTCATGAACTCATACGGCCCTTCAGGAGAGCTCAGAGACTATATCATTAGTTTTACCACCAGCCTCAATCCGAACGTCGGCGACAGTGGTAATATAAAATGGCCCAGGTACGACCCGAACAACCCGCAGGCGCTGGTTTTTCAGGATTCTGTCGTCTTTCCCATGAAGGTCGAGTATGATAACTACAGGTCGAGCGCGCTGGACTTCGTTGCGAATATTTCACTTCTGAACCCTTTGTAATAAGTACCTTCGTGCCTTTGAGAATCGCTATTCATGTGGAGAGACTTAAGTATCGGCAGTGCCGTCTAGCGACGGCTTGGACCCAACCTACTCCTTCTTCCATAATGTCAACGCGGTGCTCCCCACAACTCCAGAGGCCGTGTAGAGAGTGCTGTCAGTTGATGTCATCTCAACACAATTGCAGGTGCGATGCTAATAACGCCCTTCATATACGATTGACGTATGACCTCTTCCTCGCGTTTCACAGGTCCTCCGCTCCACTGAATCGCAGTCACCCACCACAGCATGGTGGTGAACGTGTGTGCTCGAGCGCCTCTTACGTTCATAGACGAGGGAAGATTCTTATCAGAAGCAATCGCAAAGTGGAGCTTCCACCACCCTTATGCTGCCGGCGCCGTGTACCTTATATGTCGAGGCTGTACATCGACTTTGTTCTCAATTCCTCGCCGTATGCGCGCCAACCGGAGCCACCCTAGCCGGCGTCAATAACGAGCCACAAACCCTGACAGGCGAAGTGAAAGCTCCTGTAATTATACAGTATGTCAATTGCGATGTACAGCCATGCCTCTATTAGTAGAGGCGCCGGTACGTCCTTCACATCAAGATCCGAGTCCGCGAGTTGTCTCCAAAGCAAGCTTAGAGCGCTGCGCCTTTCCTTGACGCATTCCCACTAGCGCTACTGTTGTGTACTTAGTGCCCGCGGCCTCCTTGTGTGAGGTGCTTTCGGCTCCCGCCGTACTGACACTCTTCCGACTGCTATGCCAAGTCCCAATCCTAGCAGCCTTTCTATGCAATCCGTCCAAGACGCGACTGTTGTCTCAGTGAGTAGCGCCGACATCCCTCGATATCCTGCTCACCTTCCGCACCAGTACTTCCATGGTAAGTTACCGCACGTTGCTGAGCCTTGCGCTATCCTCTGACTCGATAATCCATCCAGTTTGCGCTGCGGTCCTACTGGTGAGTGAATATTCATGGAGAAGAGCATCCAGTAATTCATTTCTTTACACTGCAGGCTTACGACTATGCACTGACTCTTCCGGAAGAAATCGCGCTGATCTGGCCTTCGCGACTAAGCGCAGTGAAAGTCCTATTCTTCATCACCCGTTACTTGGCCGTGGGCGACCTTTCGATGCTACTTTATCGTGAGTCACTCATTCTTTATGATCGAAAGTGATGGGCACTGAACATACCTCCAGTGCAATTCGTCAGCGCTCCCTCTGCAGATGAATGCCACCGTGTCTGGACCGCTTCTGGATGTAAGTCTCAGCAATACCAATATGTTCCGCTCGCAGAACCGACCAAAGAACCAGGGATGATTATCTGGGGCATTGGAATCGGCCTAAGTTCGAAAACAGCCTCTGCTCTGTGAATTGTCATGTCAGGCTTATGCACGCATTTCAGTTATTCAAGCAGTACGGACATGGGCGATCTGGGACTGCGGAAAATCGGTTGGAATTATCCTGGCGCTCACGTTTCTAGGAACGGCGGGCGTCGACTGCTATGCATTTGCCAAGTTCGCGTCGTCCTTGATATGTTGGTACCTCATACTTCGTCCCGCGATGCATTCTAAATGCGGTTTCGATTCCGGCAGTCACCCCGATGCGCGATGTCTCCCTTGTGTTCACCCGCGGTTGCATGGTCACGGGCGGGTCCCACATTCTGCTCACGGATTGTTCCATGGTTGTATTCTACGACACGCGTAGGTCCCTGTCGTTCTTCGGATCGTCTCGGTGCACAGTGCTCACGGACTCGTCCTGCAGTGAACGTAGTGTTGCTTTTAATTCGGGGGTTCAGATTATACAACAGTAAAAGTAAGCCTCAGTTAGGATCTTCGACCCTAAGTATTTCAGTACTCACCGCATGCCGACAGCTTCGCACTCCAGCTCGACTCTAATCAAAACCTTGTATCGCGACGGCATCCTGTTCTATGTGTATCTCTTTGGTGCGTACCTGTTGCTAAATACCCGATGCGACTTCTCTGCAACGATAGTTGTGCAGGCATATCTCTTGCCAACCTAATCGTAATCGCAACTGCTCGAGTACGCTTCTACCCAATACTATATCAGCATTAGCTCTCGTCTAATCTAGAAACATTCCCAATTCACCAGGACTCGTTAACAAACGTCCTTCCAGCGTCCGTATTCATCATTTTGAATTGGCTCCCACCCTGACTCTCGCGTCTTGACAGGCTACAGCGCACGCTCTACTCCATCCTCTCGTCTCGCATCCTCCTGAACATCCGCAAGGCCGCGCGGGGCAGCTCCGATGGGGGGCGCGGTGCAGTGTTCGGCGGTCTGGGGCGAGGGCGGCGCCCCGCAGTCGAGAGCAGATCTAGATTCCGACGACACGATGCAGATCGAGTTTCGGACGATGCGTTCGGAGAGAAGCGGGGTGACGGTCAGTGACAGAGACTCGGAAGCAGGCGGAGCAGTCTGAGAATCATATGCCCTGTGAGCCTTTTGCAGCCTGCCGGATCGAACCCCACAGAGCGTGATATACATGCCGTGAGTTCCTGGAGTTCTGCAAAGCCAGGATCGATATCTATGATACCCAAGCTTCAAGAAAATAGAGTTATAGTCAGTATTAATCAGAATGTATGCATAACTTACAGTACGACCCGTCGCATACGTTTCTCCCGTCCACACACGTCCCCAGGAACGAAATTATGTTGATAATACAACTGCAATCCAATACTCCAACTTCATACACCCCTACACCGCCGCCTCGTCAGCCTTTTCGTGAGCAGCCCAGCTACAGCACTACGCTACATGCTCTATGCCCCGCGCCTCGTGTTTCGTATACGTCTACAAGCTACAATCGTGGTATGCGCTCGCCACACGACCTCCGCCGCCATCCCCGTCATCATCGCTCTCGTTCTCTATCTATCTATTGATATTAGTGTTTCTCGTCGCAGTTGGCGTTCGTGTCGTGATGTGGGTAATGGTGAGTGGGTGGGTGAGTAGGTAGGTAGGTAGGTAGGTAGGTAGGTAGGTAGGTAGGTAGGTAGGTAGGTAGGTAGGTAGGTAGGTAGGTAGGTAGGTAGGTAGGTAGGTAGGTAGGTAGGTAGGT
>SEOQ01000595.1:0-17837 GCA_004679275.1 Dentipellis fragilis
CCGAAATGCGCCCGCATTCCGCTCGCACAAATAAATATTATCCTCCTGCCTGCCCAAAAAGATAACCTCGTCGCGCGCATGCTCCGCATCAAGGTCCGCGCCGCCCAGCATCCGTCGCGCCCGTGCGGCTTGCCCGCATGCGACGCGTGCTTCTTATGCACGAGCGCGCGCCCGGTCGCCGGCTTCGACAGCGCGAGCGCGGTCGGCGCGGTCAGCGGCGACGGCGACGACACGGGCATCCCGATGCGCCAGATGTACGGCGCGCGTCGGTTCACCTGCGACGGCGTTGTGGAGAAGTGCGGCAGCGTGGTGCGTGAGGCGTCCGCGGGGCGGAGGAGCGCGTCGCTGAGGTCGACGGCCTCGAGCCCGCCTTGGCGCATGGCTACGAGTACGGACTTGTCCTTCACGTCGAAGGCCTCCAGGCGCTTCACGTCGCCGAGACGCGCGGGGACTATGTCGTCGTCTTGATCATCTGCGCTCCACATCAGTCGGCCCTTCAGAACGGACCGCCCGCGGCCGTCAACGATGACCGTGCTGTGGCCGCCGCGGGACGAGAAGAAGAGCGCGGGAGGCCCGAAGATCTTCGGCTGCGACAAGAGGGATATCGGTGCGAGAAGCGGCTTCCCGTCTGACACGACTGGCACAGTCTCCGTAGTGAACGTTTTCGGAGACGGCAGCCCAAATGGTTGTGTTGGATCTACCGATTGTTGACGCAGATCCTTCAGCAGGGTGTACTCCGTGTCTTCTTCGCGCCGGACAGGGAGGTCAGGAGGCAGGAGACCGTCCCGATACCATGCTTGCATCAACGAGGCTTTCCAAGGACCTACAAAGCAAGTTGCATGAGTACGAGATATCTAACTGAGGGACGGAAAGCTTACCATGGACAACAGACTTAGGATCACGATAGAACCATCTCGAAGGCGGCGCAGGCAGCGGCTGGGGCAGCCCCGGCGGCGAAAACTGGACCTGCGACAGGTCCACCTGGCTGCTCCCATTCACCTCGGGCTCGTACTCCGTGCGATACTGCAAGAAGTCAGGATACGTGGGCGGAATGATATAATCGTCCGCGATCGCTGCGAGCGGGAAGTTCGGCGCAAACGAGAGCTGCTGGAACGTGGTGTATGGTCCCATCTGCGCCGTTGCGATCGCGACGAGCTCTTCTGTGGGTTGCACGACGGTGGATTGGGGTGTCTCGGTCGACGCGAGTTGGTCGGAGGGTGCTTGTGAGGACGAGGCCGTGATGCCGCCAACGACGGAAGGCGCTGCGGCACCTTCTCCTGCCGATACTGTCGTCGACGAGGACACGGACACGCCAATGCTGACATTGACGTTAGTCTGCTCCTCACTAGCGGTCGCATCAGGCTCGGCGCCCGCTGCAGCCGGTGCATCGTCTCCGCGGAGTTCTCTAGCCCGTCGTCTTGCAGCTCTTCGCTCCGCACGTCCGATGCGAACCTCTCGCACGCGAACGGTGGCAGGCTCAAGCCCAAAGACATTCTGCGAGAACATCAAAAACACCTCCACAAGGTCATCACCCTGCAACTGCAGCTCCAGCGACCGCGGGGAATCCGGAAGAATGAACGTCCGCGAGAGACCAAGCGCGGTCCTGTACGTGCCCGCGAAGAGCTCGACCTTCTCGCCATTGTCACCACAAAGGATGGCAAGGAAGCTAAGAGCCAGATTCGCATAAGTTACGGTACGATATAGCATAAAAAGAAACTGCGACTTACCTCTTTTTCGACGTCTCGACAGCTTTGATCATCAAGGAGCCTTTCGTTCCAGGGAGCTTGACGTACTCGAGTTTCGGCGCCGGAGCAGGCTGCGTACCATTTGGCGTCCCGGCCAATTTCCAACCAGGATCGACTTGGTCTGTCCGCTGCGCAAGCGACGTCCCGCTATCCTCCGACCGCCTCGGGGTGAACGCATGTCCCAATATCCTCGACAGGAACCTTGAAGGCGTCCTCGGCGTCGCAATCTCCGTCTCTGACTGGACGGACCGAGCCAGCGCTGACGGCGGCGATGTCGCCGCCTGTGCAGACGACGGCCGCGCACTGGTGCTTGGTGGTGGTATCGGAGGCTGGCGGAACGCCGTCGACTGCGATCTTGACAAAGGCCCATTTCGTCGCGCTTGCATTTCCGGTGCGCTGGGTAANGATGATATAGACTGAGGGTGCGAGTGGTTNGGCGTCATGGAGGGACCGGGGCCCGGCTCGTCTGGTGGCGGCGAGAACACGCCGCCGAGTACTGACCAGCGTCGCCGGCGTCGGTTCGTCTCTTGGCTCTGTCGCGTGCGCCAACTTTCTGCATCCGCAGACATTGGACTGGATGGCGCGTCCTCCTCTCCGGATGCTACTGGGTGCGACGCCGTGATCAGAATCGCCTCTTGTGTACGCCTTGAACCTGGTGGAGGTAAATCCGGTATTCGACTCTCGCGGAGCGCTTCCGCGAATGAAATCTCTTCGCTCCTTGGTGTCCTGTTACCTTCAGCATCGTCGTCCTCGTCATCTTCGCCATCGGGTGTCGGAGGCTCTTGGCTCATGCGTGATGACATACTACCCATGGTAGGGAGATACGAAGAAGAGGGAGAGGCCGCCAAGGCTTGTCGTAAAGTAACCAACGTGGGTGTAGGTGACGGCGGAGGCGGTGAAGTCTGACTCCCCGTTCTGTTCATGTTCATATTCAAGTCGAGGTTCGCTGGTCGTGGGCGTCGCACTGACTGTTGCGTAAGAGTCGCCGACGACAGAGGTCGGTTCGAGAGGGGAGGAGCTTCAGGTCTCCCGATCAACGGGGTCGCCGAAGCTGCAGCCATCGCACTTGTTCGTTCGTCCAGAGCCTCGCTGCCACGTTCGCCTGCTGCTACGACATCAATCGCCTCTTCCTCGCTCGCGTGTCCGTCCATCCAGTCGCTCTTGGCATCGGCGTCCCGGATTGGCTCCCGACCCAATATTGCGGCCTCTGTGTTCCGGCGTTGTGTCCCCCCGAGAACGTTCGTGACAGACCCACTTCGGCTGCGAGTCCGGTGCATCGATATCAGGGAGTTCTGTGAACGCAGGGGTCTTGAAGGCGTTGAATTCGAATAGGACGGTGGAGGCACCGAGGGCAACTGTGGTAGCTGTGGCGGCACAAGAGGCGGCGGAAGTTGGGGTGGACGGGCTGGGGACTTAGCCTTCTTGCTCGACGCTGTTTTGGAGCTGACAACCGTCGTGCTTGAAGCCATGGAAGCTCTGCGCGCACTTTTACTGCTAGCAGCGGACGATCCCGACGGCACTGTCTTCTTCTCCGCCTTCTCCAACGCAGTGCTGTCGCGTGAGATGGTGGACCGCTTGGCTTCCTCTCGTCGTGCGCGATCCCGCTGACGCCGTATCTCAACATCCAATCGCCATTCGACGGCCTTCTTTACTTCCTCCAACGCATAGACGCGGACGCCATCACGCCGACCAGCGATAGCCACAAGCACGCCCCTATGCTCCATTACGACCACACTCTTGAAGCTCACACGACGGATCAACGCATATGGAGCCGGAGCCGGAGGAGACACGAGCGGCAGCACATCCAAGCCCTGTGCATGACAAAGGAGCAAGAAGTGCGGTGCTAGGAAGGCGCCACTAGTCGGAGGAGTACTGAAATGCGAGGGCGAGAGTATGTTCGTGAAAACAGACAGGGAGAGACCCAGTTCCTGCAATGTAGGTGCTGGCAATTGAGGTGGTGGCGTCACAGGGCGGGCGGGCGGAGCTGGCGAGGATGCGCGGGATTGTGGCAAACTCCTGTCAGGAGTTCGAGCCGGCCTTTCTTCGGTAACGGCCTCTCGAGGACTAGACGGCGTTGGGTTGTCACGCCTGTGTATGAGGTTCGAAAAGAAACCAGAAAGACGGTTGGATGCTCGATTCTGATTGAGCGGAAGCTAGTCAGTGCCAAGGTGANAGCTNGAATGTAGAGAAGTTAATGTACGCACATCTGCTATAGTAGACCGCGGTCGATGTCTCCTGGGCAGAGACTGGGTGGAGGTGTCCGCCGAAGACCAGACCGATCTAGTGGGAGAAGGACTAATATGCTCGGTAGAGTTTGCGTTAAAGGAAGGCGCGGTAGCAGTCTGTGGTCGGGGACCAGGGCTCTGAGGTTCGGTAATTTGGACAGTGGGAAGGCTCTGCACGCTGGCGGCATCGAATGTCCGCTCGGTGGGGCTGCGAGTTAGAGGCGAGGGGCCATCTAGAGTGGTATCAAGAGCGGGTGCGTCTGCTGTTTTTGCATCGTCGGACGTGGCCAGAGTGGCATGTTTCAACGTGATGTCCTCGCTGTGGATATGGTCGACCTCCTGGATGCCTCTATCCACGGTGTCTGCGTCAAACATCTCCGGCGCGTCGCTCCATTGCTCGTGGTTGTCGTCGATGTCTTCTGAAATGCGGGGTTCGGGAGAGAGTGGAGGGAGAATGGAGTCTTGAGACATGGAGAAAAATGGAGACGGATGACGAAGGATGCCGAGCTCAGAGCAGCGCACGTTCGAGGGTATATGGTATATGGATTATAAAGTGGAGGGAGCGGTAGGATAGGAAGAGCATGAAGGACGGGAGAGGGTGTCTGCAGGTTAGGCTAGGGCACCTTCAGGCCGCGCACCGTGCCCTTCCGCGGCACGGCCGTCGCCGTCCCGCCGATTCTCACGCTCTTGGCTTACAGTCCAACGCATAATATCACATTACTCATCCACACAGCACTAATCTCTATACCTAACGTCCAACTCAACTCAAATCGACATTCCGTTCACGCCGGTCCCCACACCCACATCTTCCGGTGGTCCTCGAGAGGCAGCCCGTTTGCATGCTCGGCCTCGTTGCGCTGGCGCTTTGCCGTCTTTTTCTTGCCCTCGACAATTCGCTTCTTCTCAAAGTACACGTAGCTGAAAATGTACTTCAGTATACCTCGCGCTTTCAGCAATGGTCGAGCACCTACGCAGCCTTGTATAGGCCATTGGTAGCCCCGGAAGTTGGGCCTGTCGCTTTCACTGGACAGCCAACGGAAACGTGCGTCAGAATACAACAGACAGGAACAAACGACAGACGGACTGAAGCGGTTGTATGAATTGTTATTGATCCCCCCGATGTCTCTCAGCCAGTGTGTGATCTACACAGCGTGCCCGCGTGAGCATACGACGAATTTGGCGACACGATAGCGTCACCTTGAAGCCCGGCTCTTTCTGGAGCAGTCGAATTTTGCGGCGGATCTCGTTGCAGTCATCGCTATGCGGTGAAGGAATGACATCTGTTAGCATCACAGTCAAGGCTTCGAGATGGCGGCGCTCACTAGATAGGAATGTCGTCCTATTCCACGATTAACGGGTCAATGACCAAGCCAACAGAAAGCAGCCAAGACTCACCTCTTCTTCGCCTTCGAGGACGACATCCTGCCAGCGCTGCGGTGCAGCAGGCTCCTTTCCCTTTTTCTTGGACTTGGAGCCAGACGCCTCAGGAGCTTCGGCATCAGTAGCGTCAGTGATGCGGGCCTTCTTCTGAGCAGGCACATCGTCCTGCTTGATTGTCGACTCGAAGCCGTGAGCGTCGAGCGTGGCAATCACATCAGATTTACGCTTGGGCGGCATTTTGGGTGTCGAGCAGGTATAGAGTGAGTGTAAAGGGCAGAAAGCAAGAAACGAGCAGCGTAGCAACAACTGACGTCTAATGTGGCGCCACTGTGACTACACTGCACGGCGGCGATCAACAGGACGAGGCTACAGCTGCCAGTGGGGCAAACAAAGACGCGTCGCGTCCGACCGACGCGTGACGTCATGCTATTAGACAGCCTTGTCGGATCAGCTGGACTTGTCCACGGAGCTCCTTATTTCCTCTCCTCTCACGACCACAAACCACCCTCTCTCTCCTCCTCTCGTCGTCCTCGCGAACAATGTCTCACACCGGCCCCCTCGAGAAGGTGTCTACCAACAAGTCCTTCGGCGGCGAGCTGTCCAAATACAAGTTCAAGGTACCACTCACCCACCCTACTCACCTCGATCGCATCCTGACGCCACTTCCATCTAGTCTGCGGCCCTCGGCGGCCTGGATGCACATTTCAACCTCTTCATCCCCGGAAATGCAGTAAACAGCAAAGTAAACAGCAAAGTACCGTTGCTCGTCTACCTCGCAGGCCTGACCTGCACCGAGGACACCGGGTAAGACGCCACACGATCTGCACGATCATCGCAATTAATTATCTTCTCAATCCCAAATATCAGTGCGCAGAAGGGCGGATTCTTAGGCCCCGCTGCAAAGGAGGGCATCGCGATTCTGTTCCCGGACACATCGCCGCGCGGGGCTGGCGTGGCCGGCGAAGATGACGACTGGGATTTCGGGACGGGTATGTATTACACGCATCTCCTTCACCTTCGTTTACCGGCTGTTACTTACTGGCCATAATCCAGGTGCCGGCTTCTACCTCAACGCGACGAATCCGAAGTACGCCACGCACTACAACATGTATACCCACATCACGCTCGAGCTCCCCCAGGTGCTCGAAGAGTCCGGCCTGCCCGTCGTTCGTAACCTTCAAACCAACTCTCCCTCTGCACTTAGTTTACCTCCCATTGCCCCCGCAGGACCTGAAACGCCAATCCATCTTCGGCCACTCCATGGGCGGCCACGGTGCTCTCACGCTCTACCTCTCCTCCGCAACCAAGCAATACCGCTCCGCCTCCGCCTTCGCGCCCATCACGAACCCCATCAACGCGCCGTGGGGCAAGAAGGCGTTCGCGGGGTACCTGCAAAATGGCATCGAAGAGGCGAAGGCGAAGTACGANGCGACGGAGCTCATTGCGAAGTACAAGGACCCTGTGCATATTCTTGTGGACTACGTGCGTGTCTGGAATTTGGGATACAGATACGAGATACGGGGTGCTGATGCTACGGTGGTGGATTTTAGGGCACGAGCGACAATTTCTATAAGAGCGGCCAGCTGCTGCCGGAGAACTTCCTGAAGGCGGCGCGCGATGCCGGGCACGACGAGGTCCAGGTCCGCGTGCGGGAGCAGGACTCGTATGACCACAGCTACTATTTCGTGCGTACACCCCGCGATCGTTCATGAAGGCTTCCGACCTGAAAGCATCTTTGTTGGCAGATTTCAACTTTCGGCGAAGATCACGTCCACTGTGAGTTCACAATTCCCTGCCCTGGTCCTGTTGATGCCAGCTAATCGAGCATTAATATGATCTTATCTCTATCTCTATTACAGTCCATGGAAACTTCCTGAAGGCTTGAATGTACGGTACTCTACACAGACGGGAGAAGGCACATATCTAGCGAAGAAGACGCGGACAAAGACGAAGATGAAGACGAAGTGTATGCTTTAGGGAAGTTGTATTTTTACCAGTATCAGGAAATAGTGATGTCCAGTATGTTGTACGAGTGAGGAGCGAGGAACGAGACGAAACGAGGCGAGATTGAAGTTGAGAAGAGCAGACCCGAAGAATACAGTACACAGAATGCAGAATGCAGAACCAGAACCANNACCGACTGCCCATAGAGAGGGGGGGGGGGGGGGGGCCCCCCCCCCCCCCCCCCCCCNGNGGCAAAGCGGCTGACACGGGAGTACTACAATCCCGCGGTTTCGAGGTTCTCGCCAGACGGATTGGTACCATTCAAGATAGCGGCAGGTCAACTAGGTATGAGAGGGATGACTGCCATCTACGTCAGAAAATCCCAGTATGTGCAGCAAGAATCGGACTTACTGATCGCAGAATGACAACATCTCCGCAAAATCGGGGACGGTGCGACAGTCGCACATCCAGCCCTCGTAAGAGAGGACTTGTGCACTGACGGGGCGCATATGGTCGTTGCTCTCGCGAATGGCCTTCTCATCGAAGATGCCAATGGTACATAGCGCAGGCGGGAAAGATCATCTAGCCTTCCTTCGGCGTGAGCTCGATATCCGGGCCTGAGATCTATTCATGGAGGATGATTGGGTTCAACCAGACTCTGGAGGAGCATGTCAAGGACGGGGACGGAATTTCCCTCCGTTGCAAGGACGCCAAGTTCTTCTTCTTCACGATAAATCCTGCCTAGATAATCGGCTGCTCCAGACATGTGCGCGATACGGCAGCACGCGGCGTGTATGGCGATGTATTTTGGACAGGGTAGCGGGAGGTTGTGCTGAGCGAAGCAGACTTGGGGAGGTAACGGGGGTACTGGAAAGCAAGGTGACGCGGTCCTGATGTGGTAGCAGTGTGTCTAGAGGCGTATGATACGGCATAAGGTCGGTATCAGACATTTTAGATGTGATGATTGACACGGACGTACCTCGCCCTCAACCGCCTCGAACCACAGCCAGAGAGATTCAAACCAGATGCGCAGCTCCACCCAGAGCGTGAGTACATTCTCGAGACGATAGATCATATTGCCCGTAAGCTCGTGCTGAATGTCGGTGTAACCGAACCGATTCAGCACGGTCCAGTATGCCTTCTGCAGGACATGAGTCTAGATAGCAACAGAACACAAAGTCTCGTACCTTCGCAGAGCGCCCCTGCACGCCATGGGGGCCCAGAGACTCAGGAATGACGTGGCAGCATGCAGTGATTGTAGTACCCTTCTCGGGAAGAAGGGGTACGAGGCCCTGTGCATAACTATGCCCGTCGATCTTGCCGGTGACCATGCAGCGATAATCGTCTCTGATTAGAGCCTCCATAAAATTCGGATTCAGTTGTACCATTATGTAGGTGTGATAGGAGAAGGGGAGGGGATGTAGGTCACAGATGGAAGCGAGCCTCACCTGGGCTTTGGCATTCTCGTGGTCTCGTGGCCCATGCTGCAAGTGCACCAGGGTGTCCAAGCGAAGTCGCTCAAAGGAAGGTCCGGAAAGGTGTCCGGACATTTCATATGTCAGTGATCTGTGCGGCTTGACTATATGTATTATGCAAATATATATTCAGGGTGCATTGCGTCAGAGGCAGGAAGAAGCGACGCACACAAAGCGACTATGTGAGTCACGTACAGCTTTCCAAGACTGTAAACGGTCGCAATAGACTCTTCTTTTCCCTTGCAGGATAACAGCTCATTGATAAATGGAGCGCGGTCGCTGCCAAACGGATAGAGGAGAAGGTATCCAACTGCACGGGCGTATATGACGTCCGCGGCGGCGAACTGATCCTGTTCAGCTGAACGATTGGCTGCCCGTTCCTCAGCCTGAAGGACATAAGTGTAAATCTTATCCTGCACAGCGTCAGTGTGTGTATGAAGAGGAAGTGGCGGCATGGGACGGAGGACGCGACCTGGCGGGCGGTCGGAAGAAACGGTATTGAATTCGCGTCATGCCAAATTCGAAGTCGCCCGCGGGCCGCGCGCGGTTCCTCGGCTTTTGCTGTACCCGCGTGTAGTTTGCTACATCTTTTCAAGTTGACGTAGCAGACAGAATGCAACACTGGTCCTTAAGTCCAACCTGCTAGAATGTTTTGATCTGGGTTTTAAGTTCAAATACTTTGGAATGGACGTACCGGTGGCCACTTCATCACCTCGATACGCGTGCCATACAATGCAGATGTGCAGATCCAAACCGTGACATTGACATCGTACGACAAGAAAAGCAAGCATTTTTTTCGAAAACAACGGGTAAAAAATAACTTCAAGAATGCACAAGCTCAATTAATAAGAGCTCAGGAGGAACGGGGTTTGTAAATTAAGTATAGAGAAGTTAAGTGAAGCACTGTCGCGCTCTAAGAAGTGAAAAAGGTAGAAGCGAGAATGACCGGGGGTATTGAATCAGGCGGTATTTGCTCAGTATAAAAGTACTGCGAGAACCCGCAGACTAGAGGTTCTCACCGGGGTAGATGGTACCATTCAAGATAGCGGCACGGTGCGCGCGGGTCAAATAGCCGTAGGAAGACAGGTACCTGTTGTCCCCTCGCATCAGAAAACTGCAATTCAGCGGAAAATTAACAGGAGGGCGTACTGGTCATAGTACGGCAGCATTTCCGCAGAGCCGGGGGTGGCACGCCAGTCGCGCATCAAGTCCGTGGTGATGGCGAACATGGAGAGGACGTGGACGCCGGCAGCGCGCATGCGGTCGTTGGCGTCGCGGGCGGTCTTCTCATCAAATGTGCCGCTGGCATCGGCGTTCGCGAATACGGTATAGCCCTCCTGAACAAGCGAGAGCGCCATGAAAGCGGTGCAGACCTATTGTGCCGACGGAGCAAGGGCGGGATCAGCATAGAATTTCAGACGGTGTCGAGTCGGGGGAGATGCATACGTCGGTTGTGATTCCAGCCATGATAATTTGGTTCTTGCCGGTGGCCTTAATGGCGGCGCGAACATCGGCGTTGTCCCAAGCATCGACCTCGCCCTGCCGCTTGACCAGCGGGGCATCCTTGTGCATGTCAATGATTTCCTGCGGAAGCGGCCCGTTGGGGCCTACAACTCCAAATTAAATGCTGCTATCCTAAGGTCGCGAGCCGCCGAAGACGTACCGGTCTCTGAGCTCGTCGTGAGGACGGTGGGGAGGTTGAAGACCTTGCCGATGGCGGCGTGCGCGAGAATATTATTCTTGTACTGGTCTGCCTGGAAGTCGCGGACGAGCTCGAAGAGCCCGACCTGGTGGTCGAGCACGAGCAGCATGCTGTCGTTCTTGTTGATCCTCACGAACTCGAAGGCTGCGATGAGCGGGTCGTGAGTATCAGCCCGCGGTAGGTAAGCGCAGGGCTCACCGTTCGCGCCAGCGACGGCGCCCCACCAGGGCGGTAGAGGCAACGAGGAGCGTCGAGACGAACATCTTACCGGGCGAAGAGATAAGAGGGAGTTGAACACTGAACGAGTGAGGAAGCAGATGCTGCTGGTCTGGCTCTGCTCATTAAACTCACCTCTTTATACCCGTCGACCTTAACTCAAAAAAATAGCTTGCCTGACAGACCGACGCATTAATTGCAACGTGCGTGACACCCTACGCGCCGCGATGGTCATCAGATACCATTCAGACGACCACCACTCGCACCCTGGCAAAATCTCTCCAATCAGCAAAGGAACGCGTTCCCCCAAACTGCATCGACCGACGTAAGATTATCAAGATAAATGAACAGCGAAGCTGAGCAGCAAGCGCCATACCTGCATTTGGGTGCGCCGTTCTCTGACGCGCCACGCGGGACGGGCGCGCATCCTCGAGAGATACCGGATCGCGCGCCTGTGGCGTCTTGGCCCCGCGCCGCCTTTGGTGCGCGTGTTCGCGTCGGCATCGAAGCATTTCCCGTCTTGGGTGTCCAGTTCACCTTGTCTCCGCACCTTCCGAACAATCATGACTGAGACGCCCCGCCGCCTATATTTCCCATCAATATTCCGAAAATGTGCCAGAGACGATCCAGAGCTGACGCAGACCAGAAAGGTAGCCGGGGTTTCAGGAAATGCCAGCCTGAGTAAGATGTCGCTCGGAGGGAGGGCAGCGCGGGTCGTGTACGCGTGTGCTCGGTAATGGGTAACATGGTTGGTGAACATTTATGATGCCATGAATAATGTTACGACAGCGAGTCACAGCCCGACGGCTCGGCTACCTTCCATATCCGCGGCCCCGTGACGGTGTGTATATGCTGAACGACTCAGCAAGGCGACGAGCGTGGGTAAACATATTAAAATGTATCAAGACGAGTACAGTATTCACCAAAACGCACAGTGTCGTAGGCTAAAAGGTGATTACAACCGCTACGTGAAATGAAGATGCCAAATCGAAAGTAGCGGTCGGCGGGGTAATACTAAGGTAGAAATAGAGCCAACAAACCGAGGACGGACGGTGGTGCCGGTCAGCACCGCACGTCGCGCCCTCCTACGGTACAACAAGAAAACAATATCGACGGATTAGACCACGTGGTACAAGTATATACGAACATAAGAGTCAGCAAAATAGGAAAGCAGGAAAACAGGCGCTGGATATATGTATAAGTCCAGTCAAGTCAAGCAGTCGATCAGTAAAGAAAAGCGTCAACGGTCGAGTGGAGACAGGAGAGATTAGTCCAAGAACTTGAGAGTGTCGCCTTCGAAGGCAAGCTTGCCGCGGTCATGCAGCGTCTTTGCGGCCC
The DNA here is from genome assembly GCA_004679275.1 of Dentipellis fragilis. NCBI lineage: Eukaryota > Fungi > Basidiomycota > Agaricomycetes > Russulales > Hericiaceae > Dentipellis > Dentipellis fragilis. Next base: position 12,026 of record SEOQ01000595.1, read on the forward strand.
GCGTCACCTCGGTAGTGTCGAAATCCTCATGCTTGTCAGGAGGCATCGCAGTGTTGAGGTACGCGACAAGTGCAGCGATGGTCAGCGCATCCGATGGCCCATACGTCGTCTGGAAGAGATACGATATGGAATGAAGAACGAACTTCAATCTGCATCCGGGTCAGGCATTTGATAATGAGAAAATTTGGCGATAGGACTAACCTTCCAGCCGGCGAATCAAGGTCGGCAGCAGGGCTCGGAGCTTGCTTCCCCTTTCCATTCACTCGCCTACCACCATCAGTCATCATCATATCCCCGTTCCCATCTCCCAGAACAGCCCCATTTTCCTCAGCATTTCCGAGCGCGCGCAGCCTCTTAGCCTCCCGGCGACGCTCGCGCTCAGCATCATCAAGCCCCGACATACTCCCCTCCGCATCGCTCTCATCCGGAGACACGGACATTTCGACCGAGCCCGTCGTCGTGCTCGCCGCTGCTCCCCCTTCCTCTGCCTTCTGCACCCTCTTTTGACTAGCGCGCGTGTCAGTCAACAAAACCCTCGGGACCGGCAGGAATAGGAACTCACTTGCGCAGGATGCATTTGCTCCGGTGCTGCAACCATGGGTACGCGCAATAGCTGCTGTCCTGACGCAGCTGAACCCATTTCTGGCAGAGGCTGCAGTATACGCGGTTCGGCTCGACGTCGCTCAGGAGCGAGTCAGCGCGCAGTAGGGCAGCGCGTTGCTCAGCATTGCGTCGGCGTGACTCTGGCGGCGGAGCTGGGGCCGATGCAGGGTTGGCAAGAGCAAATTCCTTCAGAGGAGAAGGCGAAGGCGTGCTGGGTGACTCGATGGGAGTCTGAACAGGTCGAGCCCCGGTATCCTTCTCCTTCAAGCTGTCGGGACGCGGCGTGGAAGGCGTCGGCGGGACGGGGGCGCGTGCATTGGCAGGCAGCGATGCAAGGGCGAACTGGTGCTGAGACGGAGGAGGCACGCTGCAATCCGCGATCTGTTGGCACACGGGCGAAACGCGTCAGATGTAGATGACTGCTTACTTGGGCGCTGCGGACGAAGTAGCACTGCCAGTACCCGGCTGGCACAAGCTGCGATGCTTCGCCCAGACCTTGACGGCCTGATCGTCAGAGCCGACGGTTACCCACTTGTTGCAGTTGCGGCAATGCACGCGCTCGTGGTCGAACTTCTTGACGTCCGGATCGTTGCTGAACGCAGCGGCGCAGTGCTCGTTGGTGTGCGGAGTCTTGCTTCTGCACGCACGTGACGTGAGAGGGGTACGCACGGGAAATGGGACGGAACATACCCTTTCTTGGCGAGGCAGCTCTTGCGGTGCGCGTCCCACGGGATTGAGCAGTATGTCGAATTTGGACGCAGGCGAATCCACTTGTCGCACGACGCGCACAGCACGCGGTACGCCTCGAACTGCGCGACGTAGGGGTCCGAGCGGAGGTACTCGATGCGTTCCTCCTCGGAGCGTTTGGCACGACGGCGTTTGCTGGGTGGATTACCGAGGGTGTCGACGACGCTGTCTGTGGGGTAAGACACGGGCTCGGGAGGGGGTGCTTGGGTGGTGTTCGAGCTGCTCTGGTGTCAGACGGGCAAACGGGAGACGAGATACAAGGACACGTGCCATTCGAGTTTGTGCGCATCCCAATGCCTCAGCGTAAACCCACCCGTCTCCTCATCGCGGAATGAGACTGCATCGCCACACGTCTCGCAAATGACGCGCCCAGATTCGTACTCGGAGGACGACGCGCCCGGCTCGGACGGCAGGGTTGCAGGCGGCTCAACGACAGCAGTTTCTCCCTCGACGTCGCCGCCGCCTTTGCGTTTCTGAGGCACGCTAGTGATGGGATTCACGTCAGCGAGATTGCTGAGATGTTCCTCGGATTACACATACGTTGAGGCGGAGGGCCCGGTGTCGAGCGGGAGTGGGACGCTCTGCGTTCTGTGGTGCGGCGCACGACATGCTCAGTACTCGTCGTGCGACGTGTCGTCGAGGATGGCAACTTACGGGTCTTCAGACATGGCGAATGGGGAGAGATAAATTAGACAAGTCAAGCCAGGGCTCGGAATACAGTAGATACTGGGGTATTTCGTACAGACTAAAGAGGGGATGGTGGGGGGGAGANAGGAGGAGGAGTGAGGTGGCAAAAATGAATGACAGAGATGAAAAGAGAAAACGGAAGATGTTTGAACGGAACGGACTGAGGAATCGCCTTTAGTAGCAGCGGTCTCTAGCGTGTTTCACACTCCGAACTCCTCCATCTTGTCGTCCCCCGCATCGCTTCCCTTGATCTCCTCGACGTCTCAAGGCGTCAAACCGCACGTCTCATCTTTTCTTTCCTCGAAACGGGTCCCATTTTCTCCCAAAACACTGCATCATACCCATGATCCCTTGACGTCTGATATCTTTCTCTTCCCTTCTCTTCCACGGGTCTCTCCGCGTGTGATACCGACTGAGCTGATTCGACGGGTATATGTACGCAACGATCGACCTGTCAAGACATACTTATGATAACATGATGCTGATGCAGTGCATTCGCTGCTTTTAGTGGTAGTTGCCCTTCCTCACGGCGTTGTGAAACATTTAGAAGTCGTTACAAACATAGCGTGGAGAATGGCTCGAGATGCAGAGGCTCGGCGACGCTGCAGATCCCGACGACCTCGACAAGATAAGATAAGATAGGCGCCCGCACGGAAGAGATTCCCCAAACTTAAAGCGCCCTGCCAGTCGGCACGCTGCATATGCCACCATGCCTCGAGCCCCGGCTTCAACTTTCACCACCACGACCAGCAACTCACAATGCCACCTCACTTTGAGACGGTCAAGGTAGGCTCCGTCTGTTCTCTGCTCGACTACAAGCCAAACCGTGTCGCCAGTCGTTTGCCGATGTTCCCATAAGAGACGAGGGCGTCGAAACCTCCGACTTCCTGGAGGCCTCGACAGGCCTCGTGGACATGTTCGGTCAGTGGAGCGCTGCATACAAAGTATGTTCCTGACCTTCTGCAGACTTGCTTGGAAACGGTGTCTTTGGCTTCGTGCAGAACGATCTCAGAAGCAACATCGCTGTATGTTACCAGCATCACGATTCGAACGCCCATACCCATCTCACACGAGTCTAGGGCGTTAAGTTGCGCTATGATGCCCACACAGATACATCGGAGACCCTCGAGAAGCTCGTGATCACCGAGGCGCAGGAGGGCGTCCGCATCGCAACTGCCTGTCTTGTCCGCCTCATCCGGTGCGTGCTCCTCGCAACCTGACTTTGCTCGTTGGCCTCATCTCTCGCACAGCGGTCTTGCGTTTACCTGCCATGCATTGATGAATGTCCAGGCGGACCGCTCTGCTGAGCTTCACGTCTGCTTCAAGCGTTCGTACGACATCGTCCTCCGGCATCACCACTCCTTCGTCATTCGGTCTGTCGTCTTGGTCAGTGCGCTCCCTCATCGATCCTTTTACTGTATCTGACTGTCCAAAATAGCTTGCAATCCGCGCGTGCCGTATCGGCACGATTTTTACACACGAATCGCCCAGGGTGGATCCGTCGATAAGCTCGACGAAGAGATGGCCAAGTGGCTAGTGGGCTTGGAAGCGATCGTGACCCGCATCACTGCATTTTTGCTGAAGGGAAACTATGGGAAGGTCTGAGCGTATTGAGGCGCATATACACGATATGGTCCATAATTTATTGAATTTGCTGTAATGTTATTGGAGGCGTGCTAGACACGCCCATGTTTCCCACGGCTCCTTAGCTACACTTTTCGTGATCATTATCTGTTTTTCTGTCTCAAACCCTGTACCACATATCCTCTCGGGCTAAGAACATCGTCGTCAGGTATCAGCGCGAGCTTGCGGTAACTCCCTTGAGTCCCGAACTAAAGCCAAGCTTGCCTGGAGACCAGTCCGTCCAGGAACGCGTACAGGACCATTCAATCGTTGACTCTTGACATTCCAACAACAAGTAACACATCTAGGATGTCGAACGCGTCTTTCTCCGCAAAAGCGTTCAAAATTAGCTGCGCCGACCCGGAGGATGTCGAAGGGCGCGCTGTGCGACGTGTACTCGTCTCCCCCGATGCCTTGAAAGGCACGAAGCTCTGTGCCGGTGATCCAGTCGCGTTGACCGTCGTCAGAAGCAAAGCAGCAGATTCAGGCCCTCTACCATTTGCCGTGGGTGCTTTATGGCCCTTATCGGAGCTCTCAGCGGACGGTACGTCTTCCAGACTCTCCGTTCCTGACAGACTTGACATCTGAATATATCCTACACAGCTGTTCACGTATCCCCGTCGCTGCTCTTCACACTTCGCACCACCGAAGGCAGCCAGGTCCGCATATTTCCGCTCGCCTCGCAATCCCCAAAATCGGCACCATGGATACCATCCCTGCGTTTTGCTACTGAGGCAGGTTCGATCCGTCTGCGTGAGGTCGATGCGACCGGGAATCCACTCCCTCCTCTCGAGAAGAGTGCGAAGGAAGACAAGGGGAAGCGCAGAGATTGGCTCACATTGCTGGTGCGGGAGACATTGGGTGCGTGTACTCCTATTTTCGCAACCCTCTCCTACTGATTCGCAATGCAGTGGACCTGAAATACACGACACGCACACAGATCGTCCAGGTCCGCTACGAAGGCTCTCTGCGCTACTTCGCCCCAATTTTCGTGACATTACAAAACGTGCCAACGGCAGATCCAATCTCAGACCTCTCAAAAACCCTCGACGCGCTCGCCGTCGACGATCTCCCGCCGCTCTCCACAGTTGGCTGGGACACCTCCGTCGTGATCGAGGACCGCGCCAAGGCGTCCCAAAAAATGCAGACTCCACACCTGGCCAAACAATCCGTACGCCGTCCCGCCTCTCACCATTATCTGCGCCCGACCGTTTTCCCAGATCGAGGCGCTCGACCCATCGTCCTCCGCCACGGCTCCCGACGCTTATTCCCTCGTCGGTGGTCTCGACAAGCAAATTGCGCAAATCCGTGACCTCATCGAGATCCCGCTCACCCGACCGGACCTCTTCCGCCATTTCGGTACCCTTTCCACCCATTTGCATCATCAGCCTAGCCAAGCTTATATGCAACGAACCAGGCCTCAAGCCTCCACGAGGCCTACTCCTACATGGCCCTCCAGGGACAGGTAAGACGCACCTAGCACGCGCCATCGCCGCCAGCACACACTCCACCGTGCTCATCGTCAACGGGCCCGAGCTCAGCTCCGCCTACCACGGCGAGACCGAAGCCTCCCTGCGGCGCGTCTTCGCAGACGCACGCGCCAAGGCGCCCTGCATCATCGTGCTCGACGAGGTCGACGCGCTCTGTCCGCGCCCGCGAGGACAGCGCGGGCGGCGAGGTTGAGAAACGCGTCGTTGCGACGCTGCTGACCGAGATGGACGGCGTCGAGGGTGACGGCGAGGAGGACGTCCGCGTCGTGGTCGTGGCGACGACGAATCGGCCCAACGCGATCGACCCGGCGCTGCGTCGTCCAGGGCGGTTTGATCGCGAGATCGAGATCGGTGCGTGTGCCGTCTTCTCTCGCCTATCTGCTTCTGCGCAATCGTTGACCGGCGCCCACAGGCATCCCCGATGTCGAGGCGCGCATATCGATCCTGAACGTCCTGCTGTCGAAAACGCCGCACGAAGTTAGCGACGAGCAGCTCCGCGCCGTCGCGTCCCGCGCACACGGGTATGTCGGCGCAGACCTCGCCGCTGTCGTGCGCGAGGCGGGCACGACCGCCATCAAGCGTTACCTCGCGCTGTCGCCAACCACGCCCGGCACGCCGCAACCACACTCCCACCTCCCCTCGCCGACGCCCCTCCGATTGGG
>SEOQ01000596.1:4387-17802 GCA_004679275.1 Dentipellis fragilis
GGAAAGCCGCGCTCAGCCACTTCGACAAGGTACTCAAGCATGTATTTTGTCTGCCCTGGCGTTTCCCACATATCCTCCTCGCGTTTTTTGCTGAGACTTGGTCTACCCTTTCGCCGTTCATTGACTGTGTCGTGGTGAATGTGTATATGTTCTCGATGAGTTTGGAAGTACTCATCCTCGGCTACTCGACAGCAGGGTCATAGTCCCATCCTTTCTTTCTCCGGCTTTTCTTGCTCGCTGTTGAAGATCTCTATTGCGCGCTGGATCACTGTTTCCTTCTTCATTGCTGCCTCCCGTCTTTTCTGAGCTTGCGATTTTGCATGGACCATTAATGATAGGATTAAAGAGTGAATAATGAATGAATGTAGAGTTTGTTTGTAAAGGAATGTGAATGGAATGCACAAATGTGGAAATATAGAAGAATTCGATGTGCAGTAGAAGCAAGGGAAGCTGTCGTCCAGATGTCCATGCGAGATTGATTACATCATCAAGATCTTTGTTGATCAGCACGTGAGCTGGCCTATGATGTCACTGCTCCCGCGCAAAGTCGACCCCCTGTTCTCTTCCCTCCGATATCGTGTTCTGTCAACTGTGTCCCCTCTATAATTTACGATCTGCATAATTTACATTATAAGCTATTTTACAAAATTTGAACTGGAGCAATCCGTGTAGTTGTGCAGGTGCTATGGACATGCAAAGGACCGGGACGTTCCAAACAGGGGTACACATTTCACCTTTTCGATGATACCTCATTCTCCCTTGCCCCGCTCTCGCTCATTTTTTTTACACAGGCAGCTGGGATAGAGACACTAATTTAGCATGATTTTTTTTTGACAAAAAAATTGGGAGAAGAGGGTGAAAAGTTGAAGTGTCATGTTTGATAGTGGTGTCGTGTTTGGTGGTGATAGACTGTAATACTCTCGCAGCTCGGGTTTTGCAGCTTCTGGCTACACACCATATTTTCGTCGAAGTGGCTCCTGACGTATTTGCCAACAACAGGATTTCTTCGTTCTTGGATTCCGGGAAGTCGGTGGCGACGCTTGTGGCTCAGTAAGTCCAACAATACCTTGCGATATATGTCATGATGACAATCAAACAGCCCTGAACAAATCTATGATGGGACCTCGGGAATAACCGCTCTCGTAGGACACTTGTGAGTCCCGATAATATTGGCGTCGGAAAATGGCATATCATTGACCACACACCAGCGGAGATGAATCTTTCAAAGCTTCCGCATATCTGCCCGACGTCATCCTTGATCCTGTTACCTCCCACAGCTACGACCCCAAGAAGACTGCCATAAATAAAGCTTTCAATTCCGATCTTGACTACTTCTCCTGGTACGAAACACCCGGCAACGAGTCTAGGGTGATGAGATTCGGGCATGCCATGAACGGTTCCAAGGCGTTTACATCCAACAATGCGATCGTGGGAGGTAGGTCTCTTTAGTGAGTACATCGATTTCCNTGCTCAATGATATTAGGCCTCGATTGGGATAGTCTGAAAGAAGGTGCATTGGTTGTCGATGTCGGAGGTGGTGTGGGCTCGCAATGTCTAACACTTGCGGAGAACTTCTCGCATCTGCAATTCGTCATTCAGGATCGTCCTGCTATTGTGCCTGAAGGCGAGAAGGAAAGGCGATTTCTTCCCCATTCAATAATACCACACTGACCGTCAAGATATAGTTTTGGGAAATAAACTGTTACGAATCGCTAAGGAGTTATCTTTTTCTCTTCTCTCCATATCGACATGCACTGCATGGACAGCCTCTGCCTTATTTATCCCAGATCATACGGTTACCGTGGACTTTAGTTATGCTTATCTCTGCTGCGCAGCACAGTCATACTGCACAGCGCAGCCGCAGCCTCTCCTACTGTACAGCTTTGTCACTATGACTCTACTGTACAGCCTTGCCTCGTTTGTACTTATAAGTCTGCGCTGAGGACCACTGTTCCTCAGCTTGACCACTTTGCAATCCATAGATCCTTGTGGTTCTATCTGACTGCCAGTGCCTCCGCTCACTCGCTCATCTCCCTCTGCTCTTATTCGCCTTCTGCTATCGCCAAGGCCTCATAAGCCAGACCCTTCGCTCGCAGGTGTAGCCTGAGGACGACTTCGCTACGCTCAGTCTCTAAGACCCTCAAGGTTCTTAGCAGAGACCGCACAGCTTGGGCTTCCTGCCTTCAACCAGCCAACGAGGCTCTGGCGTATTTGGGATTGAACACGTCGCTCTCCCCATCAATTCCCCTTCAGCCCATGCCTCTCAGGGGCCCGGGGCTTCCTCTGACACCCTCCCCCTCTGCCACCCCACCACCTTCCACTACGAGATCGAGCCCCAGCCGCCAAGAATTCGTTGTCGAAACCTCATACAATCGAAATCATCCCAATAATCGGAAAGCCTCAGCGCCCTCACAGAATCGAGTCCGAAACAAAGTGTGGACGGAATGTCAATGTAAGAAAGCCGAGGAATCCCTAGTAAACCCTGTGTCTTCAATGGGAGACCTGGAAAACAGAGTGAGTATAGGATTGCGCACTTCAAATTCCAGGGATAAGCTGATGTGATGTTACTAGCTTTCAGGTCTGTACGAAGACGGCGTGAGGAAAAATAAATAACACTATATCGCCATTCCTGCAGCTAGCGTACCGTACGTCCACTCAACTTAGTGCTGATCTGGAATCTTACAGCCTCTCTGACGTCTCGATCAGGGGCCACGTTCGAATCAACAACTCTGACGACAGCCTCATGGCTTTCGTGTGCACATCCTTACCCGAATATCTACGCAACTGTCTGGCCTCCTCCCTCAAACAGTGCGTAGGAGATGCTGCCTTCAAGGATGTAGAATCTCGTGGAGACTGCCAGAACTTCAGCTTCAGCGAGTACCATTTTTCCTGGTACAACCGGCACGCAACAAAGGTAAATCCTTTTCTATAAATCTTTGGGAGGGGAAGTAACTCACATAAACTGTGCAGGGAATCAACGCGCCGGCAGGCATTTCCCCTGTCAACCTTTCTGTGAAGGGAGCAAGGAGAACAAACCACTCACAGATGTTACCCTACCTATCTGCTGACATGGAGAAGCATGACGACGTCTTCAAGGATCTCCGAGATATGTTTCAGGACGTGATCCGCCATGTTGAAGCCAAGGTACGTGTTTCGCTGGGTCTGGTTCTTCGACAAGGCACTGACAGAGTATTATTAGCTTAAGGAATGTTTACCGGAGGAGTACAAGTTGATGATGGTAGATGCAGAGTTCTTGCCGGGGAATGCACAATTGTTTGTTCGACCCTTCCTGGGCTGGGTGGTGAACATCAACATCGTCGCAGAGGCACACAGAGACGGCAAGGATCGGCATTACTGTCTGGTGATGCCCCTTGGCGACTTCGAAGGCGGAGCTCTAGTGCTCTACGAACAAGGGCTTGTCTTAGAGCTGCGTAACGGAGACTACGTAGTCTTCGAGTCAGGTAAAACTACCCACTTCAACTTGTGCTACCAAGGAGAGCGCTCGTCTTTCGTCTTCCACACAGATTCGGCAATGAAAGACTGGGAGGAGAGCCGTAACGAATGGAGCCGTCACATTCGTTGATACCCTGTACATTATATTCTTCCCTATTAGAAACTTTACAGCACCATTCTCTGTGCTGCTGACCGTATGCAGCAGACCGTAAGGCCGGTGGTCATGCGGTCGTCAAGGCATGAGGAAGAAGTGATGAATAATAAATATTACTCTGCCCCTCGCTTCCGGGTTTACGGGGCCACGTCTCTCTCCTCTCTCCTTCTCTTCAGCCCTTCTCTCTACCATCCCTCTCTTCAGATCCCATCCAGTTCCCTTTTCATCACCTGCATGGGGGGGCGAAAGAAGAACCAGTCTCCTGCAGCTCCCGCAACTGCTCCTCACACAAGAAAGGCAGCCTCAGCACCCTCTGCTGCCACGTCGACACCCACCAGGTCTGAAAACAAAAGTAAAAAGGCTTGTCCTCTTCCATGGCTTGAGCAGGTGTTTATTACTCACCTCCGGTACCAGGCTCCTGCTGGCAAGAAGAGGCAAAATGATGAAGATGACCTCAATGACGACAACGGGAAAGACGGTCGAGAGAAACCTGCCTCCAAGAAATCGAAGAAAACTCCTACCAAGAAGAGCCTTCGAAAGTCTCAGGCAGAAGCTGAGAAGGAGGAGCGAGTGCTAGGTAAGGACTGTCTTGCCAAAGCCTGCCTGGTCTCACGAATCTGGCCTGAACCGGTGTTATCTTACTACAATTGATTGAGTTAAGTTCGAGCCACTACCTTGCAAATGATTGAGGCTGAAGGTCAGAAGCAGACTGACGACGATAGCCACAGCAGAGATGAGGGCAGCGGCAATGACCAGGATGACGATCTCGACCGTGTTCCTGTCGAGAGCCATGCTGATCTTGACAAAGAAGAAGAGGCGCTTCTCAAAGACCTGGGTACCCAATCTAGGAAGAAAAAAGGTTCTACGAACGATAGCGACACCGGTTTAGAAAAAGATGGCGAGAGCGACGAGGATGTCGGGGAGGGGAAGGGTGAGCACAGACCACACCTGTCAATAGATACTTGACTTACATGGCTAACGTAGATGTCTCAAATGGTTACGACAACTCGTCGACAGACACAGATGAAGAAGACTCCGAGGATGAAAGTCAGGGTGATGATGATGAGGGTCGAGGTGGAGCTGCCGGCGCTCGTGGTTCAGCCTTCCAGGGCGTGAAGGTGCGTGGCTCATTACGACACATCTGGCGCTTCCCCAGTGCTTCATCCTCATATGAATGCTTTCAACAGCTAGTAGAGTATCAGCGTGACAAGAGGAAGAAGAAGAAGAAGCAGTACGTACGTTCTCCCATCAGAGCATCAGCAACTGTTGAAACTGGTATGTTGAGGCACCCGGGAGCTCCCTAGAGGGACAACAAACTCTATTACAGGCTGTGGCCTAATGTGAGAGACTGAGAAAGGTAAGAAAAGCGAAAATACACACCTGTGGCCTAATGTGAGACTCTGAGGAGAGCCCCAGTACCACAGCCACAGGTTAAGCGAAAATTGCTGACAAATGTTCCCACGCTCCCGGCTAACTCCGGGAGACTCGAAAATACTAAGTCAAGACACCAAAGGGGAAACTCGAAAACAGGCTCTACAGCCTCAAATAAAATCGGGAAAAATCCGGGAAAAGTATGGGACGCACTATGAGAGATGCTGAACCACATACTGCGACACTCCCCCCTGATGAGGCATCTCTCTAGGGGAGGACAAATCCAATCCAAGTATAGTACTGAAAAAGACCATCATGAAAAGCAGAAATAGAAAAGAGAAACACACCAGCACAACTCCCCCCTCACTCCACAAGCCCCAACATCTCCCTACACTTCNCCACCCTATCCCTAGCCAACGCCTTTGTCAGGATGTCAGCAGGCATCCGGTCTGTCGGGATAAACACCGGACGGATGATGCCCTCCTCCACCTTCTCCCGAAGCCAGTAGAACCGCAGGTCCAAGTGCTTCATGCGTCCATGGTGCTCCGGGTGCTTCGAGGTGCTGATCGCAGACTGGTTGTCCATGTGAAGGGTCGACGCACCCTCCACACGATAGCCATACTCAGTCAGAAGGTTGCGCATCCAGAGGACCTCGGACCCAGCATCTACACCGGCAACATACTCGGCCTCTGTGGTGGACTTGGTGACAAACGGCTGCAGCTTCGAGCTCCAACTCACAGCACCAGCACCAATGTGAAGCACATAGCCAGATGTCGACCTGCCATTGTCCGGGTTGCCACCATGGTCTGCATCCGAGTATGCAGAGAACAGCTCCTTGGGTGCAGCAGAGAACGACGGACCTCCATATGCCAGCTTCAAGTCAAGTGTCCCCTTCAGATAGCGGAAGAGGTGCTTGACTGCCTTCCAGTGCGCCTGACCAGGGTACGCACAGAAGCGGCAGAGGACACCGACAGCATAGGAGATGTCTGGACGTGTTCCCTGTGCAAGATAGAGGAGAGAGCCTACTGCATTGATGTAGGGGACACCTGCCATCTCCTCGCGTTCCTCATCGGTCGCAGGGGACATGGCCTTGGACAGACGCAGGCCAGGATCCATCGGAGTTGTGACCGGGGTGCACTCACCCATGTGGTATCGCTCGAGCATCTCGAGAATGTACTTCCGCTGGGAGAGGTAGAGTCGATGCTGACCACGGTCACGGGTGATGTGGATGCCAAGAAGGTAGGAGGTCTCACCAAGATCCCGAAGCTTGAAGTGAGTCGCCAACTCTGTGACAAGCGTGTCGAGGATCTGCAAGCAGTTCGAGGCCATGGTGCCATCATCGACAAAGACAGGCATGATGACTCGGACATCGTCCTTCTGGAAGACATAGATGCTGTTGTCAGAATGAATGCAAGTGAACCCCATCTTGTCCACAAGCACAGACATCAGCTTGAGTCTCCAGAGGCGAGCTGCTTGCCGCAGACCATAGAGGGCCTTGTCCAACTGGCACACCATCTCGGGACCTCCCTCATGGAACCCCTCGGGCTGCCGCATGTACACCACAACATCCAGATCGCCATTGATGAATGCATGGGAGATGTCGAAGGAACGAAGGTGGAGATCCTCGACGGCAGCAAGGGCAAGCACAGTGCGTATGGATGCAAACTTGGCCGTGGGGGCAAAGGTCTCGAAGAAGTCGACACCAGGGCGCTGCGAGAAGCCCTGGGCAACGATGCGGGCCTTCCTACGCTCCAGAGTGCCATCGTAGTTGTCCTTCTCAGCAAGGACCCAACGGCTGCCGATCGCCTTGCATCCAGGNGGAAGCNGGACGACCTGCCAAGTCTTGTTCACCTTGTGTGCATTCATCTCCTCGAGGAATGCCTCCATCCACTCCTGCTCCTGTGAGTCCGGACGAGCCANGNCCTCCTTCATGTTCTGAGGGCANGGTGCTCTCGCAGCCAGTGCCTGCTCCCCAGCATCATCAAAGAAGTCAATGGGGTCAGGTGAAGGGGACCGAGAGNGATCNTCAGGCTCAGAGTCAGAAGCGACAGCAGGGGGCNGAGTACGAGGCTCNGTCATGCTGGGAGAGTCCACCGGCACAGGGGCCNGNGAGGAGGGAGCACGCGAAGGGGTCGACGGTGCCGGAGAGGCAGAGGGTCGAGTTACCTTCCACCACGGAACTGGGGGCTTGGGAGCGCGCCGAGGGCGACGGACCGCAAGAGGAGCATCATCGTCTACACCAGAGGGTGCAGGCGAGGCAGCNACAGGCTCNGGCAAGGGAGAGGGCTCCCTCGCAGGAGAAGGTGCCTGTGAGCGCACAGGCGACTGGACCGGGTCTAGACCAGGCTCAGACTCATCAGCATCGGCAGTGTCCGGCTGAAGAGGTGGAGCGTCACCATCCCCCCCCAGAACCGGGCTAGTNGGCTGAGAGGAGTCCTCCTTGTCCTGATCCAGAGGGGCCAGAAGNGGAGTGAGGTNNCNATCNCGGGAACCGGGGGGTTTTTTCCCCCCCCTTTTTTTNNNGGGGGGGGGGGGAAAAAAAAAAAAANTCTGATGTTCAGCGCATTGCCCAAGCCACGCTGTCCGCATGCGCCCGTGTCGTCTGAGGGGCTTCTCTCCATGCTTATTCCGTACGTGTGCGGGCCGGCGATCCTCATTTCATCCGAAGTGCTCATCAAAGCATCGATACACGCTTCGCTCTCGATCCTGAGAAGTCGCTCCTCGATACGTATTACTATCCCTCATGATATCTGCATTTCGCTCGCTTCATATACGGTAGCCCAGGGTACAGACCTCGTTGCTTGATAGCAACCCCTGCCATTTTCCCTTTGACCGCCTTCCTTTGACGACCGCGAGCAACATCCTTTGCGCAGCATGACCGACAGCACGACACACTTCCTGGATGACACGTCGACGATGGACGTCCCGGACGACTTGACAGGGACAGGAGGCATGGACGACACGACGGNGGCCCTGGTCGACATGGCAGAGGCACTCGATGACACAACGGAGGTTCCGGATGACACAACGGAGGTCCCGGATGGCACGACGGAGGTCCAAGACGAGGCGGCGCGAGCATACGACCTCGTCGTCGAGGTGATCTCTTGCTGCCTTTCTCTTACCCATCGAGATCCTGACAGCCCCTACCTATCTGTCGTTTAGACTTCCNGCGAATTATTAGAGGATGTCGATTTCAAGATCAAGAGCTTGCAGGCGGAAATCACCCGTATCAAACGTGACCACGAAAGGTACGCTGCCAATAGCAAGAGGGTCCTTGACAACCACGAGAGGGCCATCGCCAACCTTGAAGCCCGACTCAACGACTCCCTACCTGCCTCAGTCCAAGCCAGCAGCCNTCCTCCAGCTACCTGGGGAGCCCGAGTTTCAGCGGTAGAACGGAGGCAGCCTGAGCCTGGCCAGCTTCNTAATGGGGTGGTGAGAGTATCCGCCGTCCTTAGGGCTAATTTAACTGACCAACATCTTCCNCGTAGATTCTGTTTGCAGCCTCCCTGATGCTACTACTCAGCTTCCGGGTCTGTTGGCAGGCTTTGATTCTGCCAGTGTGGTGCTCATACAAGTAGCGGACTCTGCTATGGGTGCGTTATTNGGAGTCCGTCTTGGAATCCTAGGCCTCAAATCACTATTTATCCTACACAGGTCCTTGTTAGCATATCNTCTTCTGGCTTTTGCTNGGGGATCTCCAAAACCCGACTCTCAGATGATTGCTATGTACTTAATGCCGGCCTTGAAGGTCTCGAATCATCATCCAATCCCGCCTCTCACGTCTTATGTGACCTCATACTCCTCTTGGCTCATCACTACTCGCGCTTGCTCATTCTGCGTGCCGTGTCTTCGCTCTTTCGCGCCACGCATTTTTTGATCTCGACCCCGCGACCCCATCTTCTATACTAAATACTTCCGGACAACTCCTGTACCCTTCCTCTAGCCCTCTTCAATGCAGGCAATGTACTACAGTGCATTGCGCAAACCGATCTGGCCCAAATTTGGGCAACTACGCACAGGAGGCTCTGCGTCCCACTGGCCGACGGTAGTCATTCGTGAGTGCATCAACGTATCCATATGATAGTAAAGTATGCCTGGCGTGACGCCCGAGTATTGAGTACTGTCCGTCGACTCCTTGATGAAATGCGGCTGTCGTCCAGACCGCAACTAAATCAAATTGGATCCGGTGCCACAGGCGCCCGTGACTGCACGTTGTTTTGGGAACCGGTCGCTTGAAGAAGGCAATTTCGATCACTGGGAGGTCTGCATGCCATCGATACACGCTGGTTGCGTTCTGCGCATCGGACTAGTAAGGAATGGGACAGACGCACTCACGCCGCGTGCTGGTTTTCTCCGTGCAATATCGGTTTCATCTGTTTTCCTTGTACTCATTGTGTATCAATGAAGGCCAGGAAAAAGAGGGGAAGGGAATGTTTATTCGTGATGCAAGGTAGCAGGCCAAAACAGGAGGACTGCTACTTGAGTTGCGCCTTGTCATAGGATGCAGATAGGCAATGTCGGAGGGGTAGCGTAGAGCATAGATCCTTCGGAATGGTCCGGACCCTGCCCGTGCGTAACACGGACAGAACACGCGTAAACGCTTGAAATACTACGCTCCCTATCTCTCAGCCCGATCGTATTCGTGAAGTGCGCGTTGGCATGAGTAGCATAAACACGATGATCCTTGTCAGCAGCAAGTCAACGATCAAACTCACTTAAAGGCGGGATCGGGTACGCATTTTATCAAGTCCCACTCATCCTACACCATGCCCCGACCTAGGTACTTTTCGTCCTCAGTCACTCGGACACCCGTCGAAATACCGCACGACTCCGCCACAGCCGTCGATCGATGGCTGAGAGCAAACCTTGACAGACGCTTAATGCGAGCGGATCCATGCCAAGTCACCACCGAAATGTACCNGGAAGACGTGATGATTACCGTGCGCAAACATCGCTCAGACAGGGGAGGGGTACGTGTATCATTCAATATGACGTGTCCTCACTTTGCTCATCAAATGACTACAAGGGAACCCGCGAGGAACTTCCGACATACACACTATTCATCCAGATCACGATCTTCGAGGACGCGGACATTGAGCCTCGCTTCAGGGAAAGCCCAGTCGCTATCCTCGAAAGATGGGAAGGTCTGGCAAGAGTTCCGCGCAGCAACTGGCGTTTCTTCATGGATGATTGGGAGATGGTGACATTTCGGCAGCCCCGATGCATCGCTTCGGAGCTCTTCGCGGTGCTCGCCCGGTCGGACGAGAATATCAAGGAGGTGCNCCTTCTGTATGCCCACGTTGATTCGTATTGACCATAGCATAGCACTACTCGAGTGGAATGTTACGCTGGGCCTCCGCCGTCTCGGTGAGTGAAGCTTAGTTCGCTGCTGTGCCGTTGAAGTCGACTACATACTCCGTCTCTACAGATGGTCCATCAGGCTCGTGCGTTTGTTCTGAGGCGTGCCCGCGCTCTCAACAATCACGAACAACTGCCAAGACGTTCCGTGCGACTCGCACATCGCGCACGATCGCAGCGCTAGGACTACGGTATTGGAAGTTCCTTCAGACTCCAGCTAGTGTTGACTCAGTGGGTTTGGGGCTAATGAACATGTATAAAGTTTGTCGTTTGTTCGTAGGGATGACGGCTTTGGTCGGGTACCTAGATTTCTTGAAGGCGTCGGAAGACAATGTGATCTATTTATTTACAATATACGTTGTCTCTCTAGAAAGGCCGTCTGTAGGCGTTTGTGGGTCCACGTGAGAACCCTTCGGAGCAGTCGGAGTTGGAATTGGCCGTGATCACGAGTCGTGTGCTTACCGTCAACCTCGTCCCCTCCCGTTCCATCGCAAGGCCGAGCTTGACATCCATTGCGTCTCAACCACCCAATGAGTCCAACCCTCCTAGCTCTGTCCGGATGCGTCAGCTACATGCAATCTTACTAGAGTTCCCTCGCGGCGTCTTCTCTCCTTATCCGTACGACTTCTTTCGACGGCAGGCAGGCAGGCATTCACATGCACCGGATGTCTGATATGAATCGCATCCACAAATCAGAACGAGGCGGAGATGGGCTGAACGATGTTCTTCAGACCTAGCCTTGTCCCGTGTCCTCATGCCTAGAGGTGGTGTGATTCCAGAAACACCGGTGAATACACCNCTCCTCGGACCCTTTCCTGTATTGTATTCTCTCCGTTTCGTTTACGACCTTTCCCAGGATCTGATCATCCTGAAACCACGTTCGACACTTTGCATCCTTGAGCAAGTCGTTGCTGGGTCCCTCAGCTCCTCGCGTACTGTGCATTTATCCGGGTGGACGTGCTCAACGACGACGTCCTCTGACTCTCGCCATCCGTGGATTTACTTCATCAGCCTTATCCGATGCATCGCAATTTCTACACCATCTTTTCTGACAAGCCCACTGGTGAGTGATATGCCCGCATTGACCTTGCTCATGTCGCTCACATCTTCGAAGCATCGCCCCATCCTACACAATCCTCATCGGAGCGTTCGGGTTCCAATGAACAGCAGCCCAAGCGTGCAAGGCAGATTTCAGGTGCCTCTCAAGTATATTTGAACCTTATGGAAGAGAATTTCTTTCTTTCTGATCCCATATTTGGAAGCAGCGTAGCGACAGCGACACTGGACCATACTCGAGGAGCTGACAAATGCGACCAAGTAGAGCAACCAGTGTCTCTACCATGGCCACTGTCGACGACTTGGGCGAGATCACTGTCACACCTAGGGGTAGCCCGTCTCCTCTTCAGATGTGGCCCTCCGAGCGGGGAGAATTTAGAGTCTTCAACTCACTCACAGGTCAATGGCTAGAAAAACGAAACCCCTCAACCTCCGACATAGAAACCCCGCCAGTGCGTGCCTTTTCATCTTAGTACCAACCATCATAACGTCCCCGTGCTGCATAGGACTCGGAGACAGAATCTTCTTCGTATCAGGGATCCAATACTCCCACTTCGCAGGTCGATGCTCTTCTGCGAAAGACTGCAGAACGTGCGGGGTTAAGCTATGAAGACGTGGTTGCGGCGTCGAGCCCTACCATGGATACATCGAAGAAAGGGAAGGATCGAGCTCGCTTGACTCCCAGGACCCCGCAAGGCCGGCCCTCCTTCTCCCCATCTCACGCCTCCTCGTCATAATGCGCTTCCGCGCCGCTCCCCGCCCTCCCATATCATCCGATCCTCATCCCCGATCCTGATCAGCCCCATACCTTTGTCTTTTGCTGGTTCGCCTTTAGCACAGGTATGTAGGTCTCAGACTACATTGATTCACCACGCTAATCCTGTTAAGCCGCAGGCAACTAGCACCCCTCATCGCAGCTCTCTAATCAGTGGGCCTGTTCGTGAAGGCAGTCCCCTTCGCTCCCCTTCCCCCGCTATCACACCCACGGCTGCGTCGACAATTGGCTCGGGCTATTTACAGAGCCTGCCTTCTCGACTAGGTTCGACGCTCTCTCCGCTCCCTCGACCTCGACAAGCGTCATCGCCATTCATCACACGGCCAACCTCATCAACCTCTGTCGACTTCTCTGCATCTGACACGCTACAAATTGAACCCGATGCCAATGCTCTCTCTGAAGATCCGGATACCACAATCCGCGTTGCCTCTGGGAGCGTCAAGGGCTTCATCAATAGCCTCCTCTATCTTTCCAGTCCCCCCTCTGCACATGTAGATTCACACGATCCAGACGACTTCTTTTCTTCTGGCCCACGCCTGCCCTCGGAGGTTCCACAACAGGAGACCCTTCAACTACCATCCCGTGACCTAACGGGTTTCATACCCCCGAGCCCCCCCGGTAGCCTTTATTTGCCGCCCGACGGCCGCCAAAACCCACCTCGAGTCTACGGACGAACACCCCACGATCCAGATGCGTATTATTCATCTGGCCTGCGCCCATCTGCTCAGAGTGCTAACAAGGATCCGGACCGTATCGTATGGTCCAACGAGGCCGGGTACGATGGTGGCGGAGAGGATGCTGATGGTGACAAGGAAACCGAGGAAGATGTGTTCTATGATGCAATCGATGGTCAGGATCACCAGGAGGTGGGACGCAGGGGTGTCGTTGCCGCTGATGTAACGGTAAGAGCTCTTGAAGTTGAAGCAAACTGAATAGCAATCTCAGTATGCCTCCACGATAACATGAAGACGATGTTCAAGACGGGCTTCGAAGAGGTTCAGGCAAGTATGCAACCTGGGAGTTCCGCGGTGCCCCAGAAGCGAACTATCTCCGGAAACGATAGTCGGGCTCGTTCTGATAAGGACAAAGCAATAGCGGTGTGCAAGGAAATTCCCTCGTCAACCTCCGCTACTGATACTTGTTTTAGGCTATGGTACGCTCTGAATTTGAAGAGCTGTTCTCGAAGTCTGGAGACAAGATCTTTGGCCCGAGCCCAACGGCGGAAGAGAAGAGCAAATTCCTCCA
>SEOQ01000597.1:0-17768 GCA_004679275.1 Dentipellis fragilis
TAGTTAAAGGGTGCCAAAATCATGATAAAAATAACATAAATTAGTGGTTGTGGACCCAATACGTCCGCAAAATGGATGGAACCTCCGTCACCTAAGGACCAAGATGTCCGCACGTTTGGATGGGACGTAGCCCAAAATTTCGCACTTTTCGTCCGCACCAGGATGCCACATGAGGCTGACATTTTGGCCATTTCCGTCCGCATCAGGATGGAACATGGGTCGGGATTTGCATGGGTCCTGGCGGGCGGCTATGGACGCAGTGCTCGATTAGGAAATTGTTTGGTTCAGAGGCCGTTGCCAAAAAGCCGATATCCCAGTCGTAACCCGTCGGACGACGTGACGGGGTCCGCCTCGGGACGTTCGGTGCGCGGCCGAGCGACGAGCGACGCTGCCTAGCGAGGAATGAGAGTACCCTGCAGAGTAGAAGCTGTAGGGCAGTACGTGTGCGGTCCTTTCGTCCATCCGCTAACTGATGGCCATGACCGTTTCTCTCACTACATACTCGTAACTCAAAAGCCGCCTCGCCTGTTCCTCATCGTGGATCACCGAGCCCCACATGGATCCATGTCTCACGCATACAGTCGCTCTCCCGCAATGTCGCATGGTTCCTCCGGCAATCTGTCGCCCCGACTCCAGAGGCAGTATACCCGCGCTTGGAACCGAAGCACCAAACCAAGTCGGTCGCGCCCCCGCCCTCCTACCGCCTTATCCTTTCTCGAACCTGTCAGATGGAGGCGGAAGAGCCTCCGCGGATGTGAGGGCGATGCACCGGCGGAGGACACGGGCGACGCGGAACGGATGCAGATGTCTCGGATCGGTGTCGCGCCGATCCACGGCCGCGACATCCGTCGTTCACGTTCATCCCGTACGCGCGTGCGGCGCTCCCTTCCAGTTCATCGCCATGTCGCACTCGTGTAACAGCGGCGCCGGGTGTTCACATCCACCAGGCCTCATGCTTCATCCGCCTGGGCGTGGGCCTGTAGCGGGGACGGACGACCGTGCCCACGAGCCCGAGGTGCTCGCCCGCGGCACATCCGCACGCGAGGCCGAGGCCCAATTGCAGCTTGCAGGCATNGGTGAGCCGGATGTTCGGTTCATGTTATGGGTGATCAAGCTCAAGACCGGTCCAGTAATGTGTTCGACTGAGCATGACTGGTGCATGTGCATGAGCTCCAGGGCACACTGTGATGATACGGTATACTCACGCATACACCGTCCCTTCCTACTTGTATGATTAGCCCACAGAAAGTATATTTTGCCGAACTGCCTGGTTGAAGCAACAAAGCGTGTTCACCACTCTGATGCTTCCCATCATCAGCGTTTGCCGTAGTAGCACGGACAGATTGATAGTCTTGTAATCTATAGTACCTGCCAATATCAACCGCTATATCACCCAAGGGGGTTCACCCTGGCAGACGTCCCAGGGACATCAAGTCGATGCCATCCCGGTCTTGACTTATGATTGGGGCGCATCCCGAGTCGTCTGAGACCAACGGACCTCAGTCGGAACGGCAGTATGACCTTATGAAACACACTTGAGTTCTCGGTCAAAGAAAAAAGAGTATAGATCAGACACAAGACACAAAATACACAAAGCTCTAAGCAAAAAAAGCCGGGGAAATCAAGAATCACATGGTCATACAAGAAAGATCAAGCCGATTCCAAGGGGCGCACCAGCCAACTCGCGACTACTCCTCCCTCACAGACTCGTAGTGGATATCCGCGCGATGGTCACCCGAGCGCTGCTTCTCGTGGTGCTTCGCCATGGACAGACTGCGGCCGATCGCGCGTGCACCCGCCTTGAACGAGATTTTTGAGGCGCCTTTCTTCTTGGGCGACGACGGCGGGGAATGAATGGGTGACCCGCCATCGGAGTCACGCCGATTATGCTGATGATGATGGGACGACTTGGTCTCCCCAATCGGCGGCGCCGCGGCGATGAGATGCGGCGGGAGGATGTCGGCGAACGTGTTTGGCACGATACTGTGGTCGTAGGGGGATCGGCGGAGGGCAGTGGGTGATGTGGGGGTCGACGGAGGACTGTCTGCTGGCGAGACGAACGGATTGACGACGATGTTGGTGGGCTTCTCGGCGAAGTAGACAGGTCTATGCTGTGGGACTAGCGCCGAGTATCAATAAGCAGCACAAAGGTGGCACACGACATGAGACATACCATGCAGCTTCTCTCCGTTCCCCTTCGCAAAGTGCTCATAGTGAGCTTCGCTCTCGGGGACTATACGTCCATACGCCTCGCCCGGGGGGCCAACATACTTCTTCCCCTCCTCGTCCTTGAACGCATACCGCTCGGCGTCTGCATCGTAGCCTGTACGCTGCAGGCCTTGGGGCAAGCGAGTGGCGTCCTGTATGGTGGTCATGGTTGAGAAGAGAGATAACCGTATCCGAGACCCGGACTTACATCGTTATGTTGTGACCAGCGACTCATGGCGATACCGGCAAACGGGACGTTCCAGACGGATCTGCCGCAAGGATATAAAGAGATCTGCCAAGAGAAGCGATGCAGAATTTGCAGAAGGGGAAGGTTCAGTCCGTGTGCGAACGGTGCGGCAGATGGGAGGCCTGATGTTCCGTCAAATGAGCAAGTCAGCTGCGGTCAGCATAGCCCGAACCGATAAGAATGGATGAACGAGGCACTAACCTCGCGATGGCAATGACTGTGTCTTCTGTGATGTGGTCTATGGTATATGAGCTGCGCTGGGAAGATGAAAGCAAGAGTGAAGAGCAGGAGCAGGGTGGTTTCGGAGGAGGTGAAGCATGGCGGGCGGGAGCAAAGCCACACGAGACACGCTTGCTCCAATATGGCACTGCGCCAAACAACACCAAACGCGACTGCGAGCTGACGCGTCTTGCTCAGGCTCGCGCTCATTGACCGCCTCGACGCCCGACGCTTTCTCTCCCCTACTCTCCCCCTGCTCGCCCACCATGCCGCTCGAGGCCACCATGATCGTGATCGACAACTCCGAATATATGCGGAACGGCGACTACCATCCCACGCGTTATGAAGCGCAGAGCGATGCCGTGAACACGCTCTTCCTGGCCAAGATCGACTCCAACCCAGAAAACACCGTCGGCGTCATGACCATGGCCAACAAAGGGCACGCCCAACCCCCCTTCTGCTTCTTGAATTACTCGCTGACACCGGGCCACATGCAGTCCAGAAGTGCTTGTCACGCACAATAAGGAGCTCGGCGAGATCGCAAAGGCGCTGCACAATGCTTCCAAGCAGCTCGGCGGGAGCGTGACGATCCAGACCGCCATCGCGGTGGCCCAGCTCGCGCTGAAGCACCGGCAGAACAAGAATCTGCGCCAACGAATCGTCGTGTTGGTTGGCTCACCGCTCGAGGAGTCCGCCGACGAGCGCGTGCTCGTGCACCTCGCGAAACGGCTCAAGAAGAACAATGTCGCGCTCGATGTCGTCGCATTTGGTGACGGGATCGAGGAGAGTGGCGAAGGCGGGCGCAGTATCCTTCGCGCCTTTGTTGAGGCAGCGAACAGTGGCGACAATTCGTGCGTACTTCCTTTCCTGGCCCTACTTAATGTTAATCGTGCCTCTCTTAACTCTAGACACTATCTTGCCATTCCCACTGGTCCTCACACCCTCTCCGACATCATTAATAGCTCCACTCTCCTCGCTGCAGACCGCAACATCCCTGAAGAAGCCATGGGTGGCGCACCCGCTGCAGCAGGCAGCAGCACGGCAGGAGCCAACTTCGAGTTTGGCGTAGACCCAAGTCTCGACCCGGAACTTGCCATGGTGCGTCTGACTCTACTTCATACCAGATTTAACGCTAACGATCGCTTAGGCACTGCGGATGTCCGTCGAGGAGGAAACCGCGCGCCAGGCTGCCGCTGCCGCTGCTGCTGCGGCCGCCAACCCCCCTGCTGCCGCATCTACCCCTGCTGCCGCCCCTTCATCAACGACACCACAGCCTGCCGCCGCTGGCGCGTCGAAAGATGAGGAGGCTCAGCTGCAGGAGGCGATCGCGCTATCGCAGCACGGGCCGGATGTTGAGATGTCCGATGCGGGAGGCCGCGCCGGCGCCGGTAGCAGGGTCAGGAGAGGACGAGGAGCTGACTGAGGAAGAGATGATCGCGCGAGCAATCCAGATGAGCATGGAGGAGGGCGAGAAGAAGTAGTGCATGCAGCTGCGACGCATACATGAGGAAGAGACACTGGCGCCTGTATTTCAAACTGCATTGTTTTAGCATCTCCATACCACGTTATCTTAGTCTGCTGGGTGATTCCGAGTGTATACTACAAAGTCAGCAATTCGTGAGTGAAGTTAGATGCAATTACTACTTGATAATATATGCTACAAATGAGGGGNGATGTGATGCTGCAATGTCAATCCGCTCGACCTACGTCAACCTCCCCTTCTCCTCCTTCCACTCACCAAGCTCCTTCTTCACCCGTTCTACAACCTGCTCGACAGTCGTCGCCTTCCCGAACGCATCGACAAACTTTCCGTCCGGGTCCATGAAGTAGAAGAAGATCGAGTGGTCAACGAGGTAGTCGTCCGTCGGCTTCGCATCCGGCGGCGTCGAGAAGTACACGCGGTACGCCTTGCACGTCGCCTTGGCCGTCGCATAATCGCCCGTGAGCCCGATGAGGCGCGGATGGAAATCCGCAACGTAACTCTTCACCTGCGCGACCGTGTCGCGTGCCGGGTCCACCGAGATGAATATAGGCTGCACAATTGGGCCGTACTCCTTGTCTGCATGACCCTTAGCCCCCAACCCAGCAGAAACATGCGAGAAACACACACCAAGCTCTTCAACCGCCGCACTCATCTTGTCAAGCTCCTCCGGGCATATATCGGGGCAATTTGTGAACCCAAAGTATATGAGACTCCATTTGCCCAGCAAGTCCTTCTCTGAGAACGGCTGCCCCGTATGCGCAGTCATCTGGAACGGTCCGCCCACATGCGCCCGTCCCACAGACCGGGACTCCTTCTCGCGTTCTGGACGAACATGAGCACGGAGCGCAGCTGACAAACGCGCGCAAGCCAGACGGACTCACCTCTGCGCTCAATGAGCTGCTGCTTCTCCCAGCGGAAGTAGAAGAACAGCCCCGCGCCCGCCAGCACGAACAGTCCCGCCGCCGTCGGCGTGAACACCTTCCCGCGCGCTTCGTCAGCGCACAACCCCTGTAGCACAACGCAGCAGACTCACCCCGACGGCAGACTTGTCCCGTTGCGCGTTCGACGCCGAACCCGGTTTTGGTGCCTCCTCGGAATACCATCTGCGTCCTTCGAGCGCTTTTTGTTGCCCCCGCCATGTGGGGAGGGAGAGAGGGCGCGTGTGGGNGATGCGGGGGAGCGGGAGGCGCAGCGGCCTGAGGGCGACCTTGGTGGCGTTCATTTGAGGAAGGTGTGTTTCCTTTTTGGGACGCGACGCGTTTCTCTTCATCGTTGGCGCTGGCGACGACGCGCACGGTCACAAATCGTCTATGTCCATGTAGCCTCCACGACTCACTGGCATGCTCCTTCGAAAATAGTTAATCTTATACTCTAGCATGATGATTGCTTTCTCTTGCAGAGATCCGCGCGGATGATAACATGGTACGGGCGCAATTTTCCCGAAACCCATTGTAATTCAGACTGACCGCCGCAAACTACCACCACATCAGGAAATCCGTTTTGCTATGAGCAGGTATGAGCAGGTATGAGCAGCTCATACTGAGCCCTTTTCGATCGCACATTACCTGCCTTTATAGGTAGTTCAGCACTTTCTCGTCCAATGGGAGGCCGTCTTCCGAGCGAAAAGGCTGCCCACCGTATTTGCAATTAGGCTACTTTACAGATGCAGGCCGTCACGCTCTAGCTATTTACGGCACCTCTGTACACGGTTGACCTGAATGTCCGACGGTAGCGCTGCATTTCGCTGCGGGGCCCGGGGACATTCGTCATAGGAAACACGATGCAAAATTCCGGCCTCCCCGTGAGTCCCGGCAGGCCTGAAGACTCCGTTCATTCTTCAATTATTGGTGTCAAAAATGGAGTACTTACTATTTCTGCCAGTCAGCTCGTTCGTATCAGTGATTTGTCATTGCAAGCGAGTAGTTCGTGATGCGGTTTATTCTCCTTCAATCACGTTCCGCTGTACCGTTTGCTCTTGCGATTCCCACAACCAATCTCTCCGCTGTGGGATCCAGATCAAGGTCCAGGAATACCTCCTCCTGGATATATACAAGTGTTGATCCTTGACGACCTTACTGTCGAAATGGCGCAAGTTATATTGGTATGTACTGTTTCCAGGGGTCTCTTATCGTTATCGCTGACTGTCCATGCTGTCCACCATAGGTAACAGGTGCATCCGGCTTCCTTGCTGCGCACATAATCGACCAGCTCCTTGATGCAGGCTACAGAGTCAGAGGGTCAGTACCATCTTACCCCTTTCTTCGAATATTACACCCACATGTACTTACATAGGACCGCACGCTCTCCTAAGATGATGCCATCCAGGAAGCATATTCCGCGTATGGAGACAAATTTGAAGTCACAGTTGTCGACGATATCGCCACGTCTGATCTTACATTAGCTTTGACTGGTCGGAACTTCCGCTGTTCTAGCATTTGCTTCCGCTCAAACGACATCATCGCGATCAGGCATCACGGCTTTGATCCACGTTGCTGCGACATTGTCTCAGGATCGTAGCACAGAAGCGCTCCTTCAGGTAAGCATGAGCTGAAAATGCACGCGTAAAGAATATTGTGGTCACAGCGAGTGCCTCCGCCCTTCTCGAGCCTGGAGACGTCTGGAAAGATATCACCGTGGACGAGACTTGTAGGTGACTGCAAATTTACGGGTAAAGGGACAGGTAAATCAACGTCATTCTTAATCATGGCTAGGTTGGAATCCTCGCACCCGCGAAGACGCATTGCAGCCGAACGCCGATCGATTTACAGTTTTCGCGGTGGCCAAGAAACTCACCGAGCAGGAAGTATGGGCATTTGCGCGCGAGCATCCTGACATCGACGTCGTTGTCAGTGTGTGCATCCCCCCGACTTTCTTATCAAACCCTTGCAGAAATTTTGACTTTGCATCGCAGTCCTTTGTTCCTGGATCCTCGGGCCTCACAGCCCTCACCACATCGATGCCGCCAGCTCCATGAAGAACGGAACGAACCGCTATTTCTACCGGCAGATCAACGGCTTCGAGGGGCGGCCTTTCAGCGAGCTCGCCAAGAGCTTGAGCTACATGTTCCCAGCATTCGTGCACGTCTCCGACGCTGCCCGCGCACATGTCCTCGTTCTGAAGGCTATGCCATCATTGGGACCAAAACGCGTTATCCTGAACAGCGGATACATGCTGCTGAAGGTGTCGATGAAACACACTGTCCAAACCAGACCAAAACTCCGAAGCAGGCTACCCGACATGTCATCAGCGCCGAAGGATCCGGAGATGTATGTGAAGTTCGATGTCGGCAGCGCTGATAGAATTCTTGGGATGAAGACGTTCAAGACGTGGCAGGAGACCGTGAAGGAAACTGGGTGACTTGCCACAGCATAAAAAATATGATATGATATGTTTCGATCACTTTTGCCTTCCTTTTGGGGACAAGAAGATCAGTTTTAAGGAAGCTTATTGGCTGGCGGGCATTTGAAATGGGTCGAAAACATATCATAGAATAAAATCTATCCTGTGGCAAGTCATCCACTATCGACTCCATTGTGGAGATTCAGAAGTCAGAGCGCAGCAGCCAATGAAGGCAAGAAGTCGATCACATTCACAAGTCATATAATTGCATGTAAGTCTTACAACCATTCATATCGCAGGATATCAAAACTAGAGTACAACTTCACAAAATGTGTCCTGACGTCTTCTGTTCCCAGCCTTGGTTCAGGATATCAGATCCATTGCAACTTCAACCCTGTAGGTGGTATGAACTGCTATCCCCCGGAACAAGAATCAAATCAAGCAGAACACTCACCATAATATAATTCGAAAAAATGATCGGGACAAAGCCAGGAAACTCCGGATATCCNGCCCTCCGACTCTCTTCATCGCTAAGTTGCTTCCATTCCCACTCTTCCCCCACTTTCACCAACTCCCCCACCTTAAAGTCGGCATCGATATCCGCGCGCACACCGTTAGGGCCAAGAGCATGGCCCCGTAATATCATCGCCTGAAATGCTGCAAACTGCCGCCGTGGGTCGACCTGCTTCATCCGGCGGGGCGGAAAGAGGGCCAATGTCTTCGGATCCGGCTCGAATATCGGCGCGGCTTCCCAAAGCCAAAATTGGTGATAATTACACATAAACGAAACCGCATTGATAAGGCGTCCCGAAAGGCCTCTTTCGATCGCCCGGAATGTCCATAGTGGTACTGGAGCCTGCAGCGCCGCACCCATTCCTTGACTCTTGGCCCTTTCAAAGTTGTCCCCTTTCATGTAAAGAACTTGACCGTCCATAAGGGCGAAATTTAAAGCGGGATTATCGGAGAGCGTGGAGCGAGGTCGGATGTACAAAATGACCAAGTAGTCGTCTAGATTGCGGCTCGCCCGGGGGTCGCGGGGAGCGTCTCGCATTAAGAAGCTCAACGCGGCCTTCTGGAGAGTATCTCGGTGCTGAATGAACCAATCTTGATAAAGGTGGGCCTCGCGGTCGCGAATTTGGCGATGAGACTCGCCAGGGTATCGTTCTTCGAGATTGCGCAGTAGGGTCTCGCGGGCCTCGACAGCTCTGGCACTTCTCTTTGCCATCTCTGGACATTGAAACCTGAAAAATGGTGATCGTCAGCCCATCAGATAACGCGCTGCACATTAGGGTCGAAACGTTGAATCAAATGCCACCTACTTGTGTCGACCCTTCCAATCAATTCGTTGGCATGCATCGCCTACACGGGATAGGTGTCGATGCTGATTCTGGATGAAGGAGATGAAATGGCTCACTGCAATATGTGGCAGCCCGACAACGTTTACAGCGAAGGATATGAGAGTTGTCAACCGGTTGATTACAAGTATGGCAAATGCAAGTACGGTCCTTCCGGTTGCGACCAACCAAGTTCGTGCCCGCCCCTGGTATGACTGGGACAAGGTGATAATCCATGTCAAATAGAGCACCTAGGGAAAAGAGGGAAGGAGAGGGTGTGTGAGTGCCACAAGGCCCGCGCCTTTAAGAGCTTCTTCGAATTCTGATTTAGATATACTTTTGCGGCCAGTTCAACAACTTCCAAGGATACCACCAAGATACCATACATCGACACGTATCGATGCGAGACAAGGCCAGTTTGTTTCACGGGTGATAAATGTGGTGTAAGACAGCGATAAGGAACATGTCAGGGAAATTTGGCACTTGGAAAGAGGTTGGAAAGAGGTTGTCAAGTCTAGCTTGGCCGCGAAGGGGTTGGAAGGCGTGTTAGACGCTCGAGATAAGATAAGATGATAACAAATAAATGGGCGCCTAACGTATGGGCGTCTATTGAAGCTCTAGTGCCAGTCGGCCATCTCGGACTCGCCTGCAACACGCAGCGATTGCTCTTATCAACTACCATGTCGTCCTCCACCCCCGCTGCCTCGCAAGACATTTCCATCCCGCCGTCGGTGATCACACTACGCCGAACAGCTCAATTGGAGGCCCTCTATACTATTATTCGCGACAAGACGACGTCACGCGGTGACTTCCTGTTCTACTCGGATCGCATTATCCGTTTGCTCGTCGAGGAGGGTCTCAACCACCTCCCCGTTGTTAAAAAGACTATTCAGACACCAACTGTGCGTCTTGTATATCGCAGGTCGCGCGAGAACTGTCCTTAAAGCAATACTTATACAGGGTGCGACTTACGAGGGGCTTGGGTTTGAGGGGAAAATATGCGGCGTATCGATTCTTCGTGCTGGCGAGGTGCGTTCTTCTCGTTGACCCTTATGGGTGAAACTTGACCCTGAGCCGCGTTCCGAGTAATAGGCAATGGAGGCTGGTCTGCGTGAAGTGTGTCGTAGCGTGCGCATCGGAAAGATCCTGATTCAAAGAGTACGTGAATTATTTCGACTAGATTACGACAAGATACCTATTACCTTGCGCATGTTAAATAGGATGAAGAAACAACCCAACCAAAGCTATTCTACTCAAAGGTACGCACAGAAGACGTTCGGGGTCTCCTATCCTATTAATATCTTATCGTACACAGCTCCCGCCGGATATTTCGAAGCGTTATGTTTTGCTTCTCGACCCAATGCTCGGTAGCTACCCCCCGATTCACCCTGCCATCCTGTCCTGACGTTTATGGACTCTGTAGCAACCGGAGGTTCCGCCATGAAGGCCGTTGAAGTGATCATGGAACATGGCGTTCCAGAGGAAAGGATCATCTTCATTAACCTGGTAAGTTACGGCCTTTCAGTTCTCAATACCAATACTTATCATCTATAGATCTCCTCGCCCGAGGGCTTGCAGACCTTCTGCAAGAAATATCCTGCGCTTCGCGTGGTGCGTATAACACGACACACATTCATTTATGTCACTCACTAAAATATCATAAATATCCCCGTCAGATTACTGGCTGGATTGACGACGGCCTTAACGAAAAGGCATACATCATCCCTGGCCTGGGCGATTTCGGCGAGCGGAGGTAAGTGGTCTTAGATGCGCCCCCGAACTACATGACCAACCCTCGGCTAGGTATTGCTCGTGAAACCGATGACTGCATCAACATTGTTATGGAGGTTCGAAAGCCTGTTCATCTGCAACGTCTGTCTACAGGCGGCAGGGCGTGGAGAGTCGTTAGTAGTCTGGTTCATGAGTCGCTTATGGACGCTGCGACCTTCTGTCAAGAGTATACCATCGTGTAATTCTAAGCATTGCAATTCAACATATCGAGGCATTCTTTTTTTAGTGTATGACTGGTGCTCTTCAGATAAGATACATCAGGTTTGAGCCCGAAGCAGCAGGCTAACAATCTGTACGGTAGGAAATTCTAAGTAACACGGTATGTCTCAACATATCTATGATACTCCATAGTTAGAAATCTGTACAACGGGTCCCACAACCCCGGGAAATTCGATATAACCAGCCCGCTGCACCTCTTCATCTGTCAGCGGCACCCACACCATTATACTGCCCCACCTCTGCATCCTGCCAACGCGAAGTTCGATGTCTTCATCAGCCTTTACATCTAATGGACCAAGCATATGGCCTCGAAGGACCATAGCCTTGAGCGTTGGGATCCAACGTCTGAGGTAGTCACTCGGATTCGGATCTTGCATGCGTGTCGCGAGGGCGAGCTGCGCTCCGTGCGAGGGTGTAAACACCGGCACACTATCGCTGAGCATATGTTCGTCGTAGATGAGGTCTATCGGGATGACTGTAATCAAAGGCGTTGTGACGTTATTCTCGGAGCACAATTGCCTCCAGTCCCGCATCGCCTGATCAAACTCCTTGTGGCCTCCTCCTGTATCTTTGACCAATTTTCGATGGAAATCGGGCATATAATGAAGACGCACATCGCGCACAGAAAAAACGGTGCTAGGGTCGATGTCATCGCCGTGCACCAGACATGGTCGTATGTCGAACAATACTGACCAGCCAGTCAGGTCTGGCATGGTCCGAATGCGGTGTGACTCGCTGAAGAGTACTGCGATGGCGGCCTTATGGAGGGATCTTGCATGCAATCGGTGCCATTGGAGGAGGTAGCTTCTCTCGGTGGCACGGACTTCCGCGTCTGACAAGCCTGGATATCGATTGGCCAGGAAAGCAAGCAGGGCGTGCCGGTCCGCCGCCTCTTGCTCGTGAATTTTTTGAAAGGGTTTGCAAAGGATCCTGGAATTGAACAGAAAGGTAAGCATCTCTTCCGGTTATCAGCTGAATATATGGAGAACTTTCCGGTGAGTTCCCCTCTTCCAATCAATCTTTTGGCATTCTTTGCCTTCATAGTCCGCAGATGATTAGCGCATTCGAGTCTACTCATTGAGTGCCAAACTCACTGCAATAGACAGCATGTTTACACCTTTTGCACCTCCGTATCTCCCCAGACCGACCTATTGATAATATCTGCAGACACACTATACAGGCGTCGACCTTCTTCGTAGATTGTGGCATGGTACCCTGACACCTGTAGCAAGATCAGCCTTATTCTGAGCAGGTAGCAGCAGGTCGACAGAACTGACTGATATATCAAACGTGAAAATACGGACACTTCGTGATGGCCGAAAGGACCAGCGGATCGAATGGCGACGAGGACGATCACGACAGAGTTGTGGGATCTTGGTGGGATCGAATCGAATCGAATCAGTTAACGTCGGCGACTCAATTTAGGTAAGTCTCTCTACCTTCGTCTTTCAATCATGGGTTGCGGTAGACTCGGCCCACCCACCGAAGCTCTAGTCACCAGATACATGGAAGGTTCTGATGTCGTTATGACTTGGTCATGACCATCACCTAACGCAGCAGCGTTCTAGTAGGCGAGACGAAATGCGAATGTACAAGTTGGGTCAAATTCATAGAAAGACCGAATATTGGTACATGCATGCGGTGACTGTCACGATTTTGGATTCTGCTAAGTCCTTGAGTCCCACTTAAAAATCCGACAGCCTTCGTAGAACAACTTACAGGGTAGGTGATGATACACGTTACCTAGATCTGTGGAACGGAACCGACAACGCCAGGATATTTGATATAACCCGCCCGCTCCGCCTCTTCCTCTGTCAGTGGCATCCACATCCATTCTTTGCCTATCTTCTTCGCTCTGCCAACTCGGAACCCAGTATCGTCATGGGCAGGCCAGTTATGTGGGCCGAGCATGTGGCCTCGAAGCACCATGGCCTTGAGAGTCGGTATCCAGCGCTTTAGATGGTCCACTGGATCGAGTAAACGCGACGTGAGCACTTGCTGCGTTTCCGGAGAAGGGATAAATATTGGCGCTGAATCCGGCTTCTGGTAACTGTCAAATAGGATTCCGATCTGGATTGTTGTGATCAAGTGTTCCGCAGCATTGCAATCAGCAGCCCAGCGCTGCCACTTCGTCACCCACGGCCCATCCCCCTTGAAATATATTGAGTCCTTGAATAATTCGTACCCAGTGTTGTTGACGTCGACGAGAACTGTTCGTTGCACAAAGAATGTGGTGCTGGGGTCAAGATCATAGTTGCGTCCCAGGCTGGGCTGCAATTCAACTACGAACAGCCAACCTGTGAGGTCCGGAAAGGTAGGGATGCGGTGAATTTCGTTCAAGACCGTCGCTACGGCAGCTTTCCGAAGGGAGACAGCGTGTAGTGAACACCATTGTGGGAAGTAATGGTGTCCGAGTGAAGCGACTTCCTGCTCTACAGGGTTCACGCCCTGGATAAGGGCCGTCTGGCCGGCTGGATGACTGAGCAAGTAGTCCGCTGTGAGTTGAGCTTCCGTCTGTACTCGCTCCTTGTTTTGACGATACTTTATGCAGAGTTCTCTGTGAGGGAATGACAAGGTAAGGACCTCCGTCTGTTCGCTAATCCTGTGAAGATGGCTTCCCTATGGTTATTCGTCGTCCAGTCTACCCGCTGGCACTCTTCACCTAACACGAGACAAAGCTGATCGGCGAGTAGCTCGCATTCTTTGGATGTGGACTCACTGCAGTAAACAGCATATCTGCAGCCCTTGCATCGGCGGACCTCAGACTGGTTCAAATGCAACACCTTCGAACACACTAGACAGATCGGAGTAGTTGGGATGTGCGACTTGTCGTGCTTCGGTTTCGCTCGAATCATGTTATCCTGGCATCAAATCAGCCTGAGTTTCGGTAAAATGCATAGAATGAACGAACATACCGA
Organism: Dentipellis fragilis; assembly: GCA_004679275.1. NCBI lineage: Eukaryota > Fungi > Basidiomycota > Agaricomycetes > Russulales > Hericiaceae > Dentipellis > Dentipellis fragilis. The sequence continues at coordinate 13,759 of SEOQ01000597.1, forward strand.
CAATGGTTCCTCGGCCTCAGCGATCGTCTGAGTTGTGTGCATTTACATCTATTTACATTCAGAGTGCAGGTCAAGCTTCGAGGGCGCCAACACAATTGCGTAATTATTTCCTTCTAAGTAATTATTTTGGCTGATAGCGCAACCAGGACTTTGTTTCTGCCTCCATGGAAGTAAAGCCTTCCCAAACACGATAATACACGTCAACCGGAGACCTGCGTGATAGATCCCACAACACCAGGATATTCGATGTAGCCTGCCTGCCGCGCCTCCTCATCTGGCAGTGGTTGCCATGCCCATTTGTCGCCAAACTTTTTTGCCCTTCCAACTCTAAGACCGACGTCTTCGTCACCGCGTGCACCGGGGGGCCCAAGCATATGACCCCGAAGAATCATAGCTCTGAGAGTCGGCATCCAGCGCTTGAGATGATCTACAGGATCGAGGAGGCGTAAACCGAGTACGAGCTGAGCTTCGCGCGAGGGCGTAAACATGGGTGCAGAGTCCATTTTCATCATGTCATGGTACATTGTCGCCATCGGGATGGCTGCAATGAGACGGTCCGTAGCGTCGTTTTGGGCGGCCCAGAGCGGCCACTGCGTCATCCACGAAGCCTTCTCTCCGGCGAGGCCTATGTCCTTGGTCCATTCGTGCTGAGCGTCGGTGGCACGAGTAAAACGCGCGGCACGTACGCAGAAGGCGGTGCTTGGATCGATGTCATTTCCAGACACAATGCAAGGCCGCACTTCGATTCCGAACGCCCAGCCCGTGAGATCCGGGAAGTCGGGGATGCGGTGAATACTGTTCAAGACCTCTGCAACAGCAGCTTTCTGAAGCGATAACGAGTGTACTTGGTACCACTGGAGAAACCAGTCCCGCTCATGTTCACGGAGCTTCTTCTCCGACTCTCCGGGGTATTGAGTGGCAAGATAGGCCATAAAGGATCGATATTCCATCTTGTCTTGCTCTTCGTGTTTACCGTAGGTATTGCAGGTTTCTCTGTAGGGAAACGTCAAGGGAAATTCACAATTCCGTCGACTAAGAAGAACATTCCTATGATTGTTTACTGTCCAGTCCTTCCGTTGACACTCCTTGCCTGCACAACTCGCAAATGATTAACAGATCGAACCGGGCTATCTGTATGTGAGCTTACCGCAATACACCGCATACTTGCAGCCTTTGCACCGGTAGACCTCCGTCCGTCCTATTTCCAGCACCTTAAAGCATACTAAACAGGCACCTCTGTTGTCTGCGACGGTCCTGTCGCCCTTTTTCTGCTTTTTGGACCGCGTCATGTTACATGAGGGTTGCCTGCAGTTATATCAGCCTGCGTAACATCCGCCTTCAATAAGAAACGTTAATACCTGAATTCCCGGCTCCCCAACGAGGACTTGAGCGTGGCCTGGTGCGAGTGACCGTGACAGAGTGTCGTACTCGCGGCTCCCAGACCGATTGGGTGGTTTGCACTTATTTGCCCACGTCGCAACGTACCTTCCAAATTGGTCGACGCGTTGATCAGGCTCCTCTGAGGTTTCGTGGTGTAGAATTTGACCACCGACTCTCGAGTGGTCCACCACGCGTGTCCAGAAATGATGTACGAGACTGAATTGGAGGCACGAACTGTGACCTTCATAATGCTTACTATATAACAAGCTTCCTAACTCCTACGGTAGTTCTGAGGCAGGCGGCCTACGAAAGCGGCTAAGTATGTTCAATCTAAGTTTCGCGTGGTTAATAAAGAGACTTAGTGATAGCGAGCCGGGGTGTGCACCAATCCCTTCGCCCGCTCCGGTTCGAGAAAATGTCATATTTCTTAATTAATTATCACAGAGAAAACAATATATGGCTCGGAGCCTGCTTACGGTAGTGATGTAGGCGGCGAGTTCAGATCATTTGATATCGCTCATCCCAGTACACCCGGCTCCTCCAGATACCCCGCCCTACGAGCTTCCTCCGCGCCCAACGGGACCCACTTCCACTCATTACTATCCGGGTCCCGTACCATCCTGCCTACCTTCACCTCCATATCCGCATCCGGCCTCACATCCGGCGGACCAAGGACATGCCCGCGGAGCACCATCGCCTTGAACGTCGGGATCCACATATCCATGTACTTCCGCTGGGCCAGCGGGACCTTCCACCGGCGCAGCAGAACGGGCCTCGCCTCCTCCGTCGGCTCGAATAGCGGCGCTCCGTCGAAGTGCAAATGCCACCGATACGTCACCGCATACGGCACGACCGTGCGCAGAGCGCGCGGAGCCTGATTCTGCGCCGCCCATAGCTCCCAGCGTTCCTTGTGCTGCATGCCGTACGTGTTCTGCGCCATATCCGCGAAGCCCTCTACATCCGGGTCCGCGAGCTTGTTGAATTCAGTAAGGTACATGGTGAACATCGTGCTGGGGTCGAGCGGCGCGTGCGGGTCGGCCGGGATGCGGGGGCGGACGCCGATGGTGAAGAGCCAGGAGGAGATGTCGGGCAGCTCGTTGTTGGGCTCGGGCACGCGGGCGCGCGGGGCGGCGTTCATGAATGCGGCGATCGCGGCTTTTTGGATGGACAGCTTGTGTATGGCGTACCAGGTGTCGAAGAGCGCCTCTTCTTCGTCTTTGAGTTGTTTCTGGGATGCGCCGGGGCTCCGCTGGGCGAGGAAGGCGAGCATGCGGCCGTGGTCGATGTCTTGTTGGTCGGCGTGAATGCCGTACGATCTACATGCTTGCCTGACCAGCTGTTAGCTTACACTGTGTCGGACTGTTGAGATTATAGATAGATCAGATGTACTTACTTGTGCCCATTGCGCCAGTCCGCCACTTGGCACTCGGCGCCTTACGATTTCATCGATGAGTCCGCGTTCGTCTCATGAAGAAATCCAGAAACTCACCACAGTATTTGATGACCTTGCAACCCGAGCACCGTCGCATCTCCGCCAACTGTAATTCCCGGTTACATGCCGCGCATCGACTCACAGTACGCGTAGGACTTGAGGGTCGCGGAACGTTTTGAGAACTGCTAGCAACTAAAGCCAGGGTGTCGTCGGATACAGGCACTGGCATAGCGCGACAATTGGATGTAGATAGGGTGCTGGTGAGCTGAGAGTTCTGTAGGTAAAGAGAAAGCAATCTCCTGAAATCTTGAAGCACAATCCGTCTCAGGAGAGAACCCGGCACTCCGGCGCCAAAATTTGATTACGTCTCGACCGACGGCCTTCACCTCCCCCAGACCGCCCATGGCTCAGCTCCTCCTCCAAAGCCTATCTCACACCTCCGCTTGTTGAGCCTCATCATTACTGTCGAACATACATCCGACAATATCCCATAGATTTAAAAAATAAGAATAAACAACAACCCAACAATCAGCAAACAAACCCAACCCAACCCCTCTCGCCCCACGTAGTGCATCAGTTCGACTGTGCACCACTACGGACTCGAAGCATCGAACTAGGCTCATTGCCTCTCCCCCAGAATGCGAATGTGAATGTCTACCCCCGTCATGGCTCGTCCCCGCCGAAAAGGTTGAAAGGTATAATGCCGGTGTGGCGGTGTGGTCGAAGGTGAGCTTGAACTTGAGCCAGAGAAGATGAAAATTAGAGGCTCAAGACCTTCTTGATCCAGCGAGCGAATGGCCCCTTGCTGGAAGAAGTGGTGGTGGTGGTATTCGTAGTGGTCATGGTGGTGGGGGTGGTAGCGCCGACCGGTTCATCAGCCCAGCCCCAGCCCCAGCACCCTCCGTATCCCGGCGGTCGGACTCCCCCCTCCCCGCCAGGATCATCCCCATCATCATCTTCCGCTCCCCCCGCTCCCGCTCCTGTCCACCCTGCTCCTCCACGTACATCCCAATATGCTGCGACAGGCTGTCGAACGAGATGGTGCTGGTCTCGGCCGTGGCGACGCCGCCGCTCTCCACACAAGTGGCAGAGGAAGAGAGCACGGAAGGCGCAGAGACGTTGAGGTGCATAGTGACGGGCTTCAGCGCCGGCGCGAGTACGGGGCGCTCGGAGGGTGGGGTGAAAGGTGGAAGGACGG
>SEOQ01000598.1:0-17737 GCA_004679275.1 Dentipellis fragilis
TCCTCACTCGACGCCACCTCCGCTGCGCCCTTCCTTACCGGCCCCGAACGGTCCTTCCTCCAAGCCGTTCTCACCCACCTCCCCGCACTCGCCGCCTTCACCCTCCCCACCCACGCCTCCTACGCACGCGTCAAGGACGGCGTCTGGTCCGGCGGCACCTACGCATCCTGGGGCCGCGACAACCGCGAGGCCGCCATTCGTGTCACCGGCAGCGCTGGCGCGCGCCGCTTCGAGGTCCGCACCGTCGACGGCACGGCTTCCCCGCACCTCGCACTCGCCTCCCTCCTCGGGGCTGGGACCCGCGGCGTGCGCGACGGCGTCGAGCTGCAGATCAAGGAGGTGCTTGTCGGCGCCGCGGAGCTCAGCGACACGGAGAAGGCAGAGCGTGGTATCATCGGCCGCTTGCCTGCGAGCGCGGAGCTGGCGAGGCAGAACTTGCTGCAGGATACGGTGGTGAGGGAGATTCTGGGCGAGGAGTTTGTGGGGAAGTATGTCAATGTGAACGAGGCACTGCAAAATTTCATGGCTGCGGACAGCCCGGACGCGGAGATGAAGAAGCTGGTCGAGATGTATTAGACGTCTGCTATGTATACATAAAACTAACGTACAAAAGAACACAATAGAACTGGTGTGTACAAATTACAAGACTGTATACAGTACAGTGTGCGATGGAGAGATACATGTATGAGAACCCGCCGCTCAATGTTCCTTCCCGGCATCCTCGACAACACTACGTCTCTATTGGTAGGATAAGTCCCCGGCATTGTCACTTTATTGTGTTCTTCAGCGAGTCCGAGTGACAATGGGATCCGCTTGCGCGGACTGGATATTATGGTGAACAGAGTAGACAGCCAGAAGGTATGTGTTCGATGCATTGACGGTCAAGAAGCACCTGTGAAGAGCCTCGCGTACCATACCATACGATCCGGAATACGATTCAAGCCTCCCAATTTCGCTGCGTTCCAGATAAGCATGGTAGAGGTTGTCGCGGAGCACCTCTAGAAAGGCTGGGAGCTTCTTCATCGCATTGGGCAGGAGGTCCGTGAGCTGCTCTTGGATTTGATTCTCAGTGATGAACGCTTCTTCTCGTTGCAGACTGCAGCCTGAATTGTGCTGAAAGATCGGCTTGACCAGAGCATCTATCTCATCGTTATGCGAACGCGCGGTGATAGCCCAGAGAAGGAGCCAAAAGAACGACTCGAGGTCGTGTTCGAAGTTGTATATGATCCGTGGCTTCTGAGCGGGCACCTTGAAGGTATCGTCGATGTTGGCCCAGGTGTGTGGCGCTCTGGAAGGCAGTCTGTAGGATGAAAAGTACCGCTGGCGTTGTATTTCAATGGCCATGAAGTATGAAGTGCCCTGTAGTGAATAAACGTAAGCCACACGCAGTCAGGAGCGGACTGGGATACGCACCATCTTTGGATCCGAGCTCTGCTGGCCGTCTGGATCAAACTTCTTGGCATACTCGAAATCGCTCAGTATGCCTCGCCCTCCTGCTTCGAACCAAAGCAGATTCCCCGAACTTATGTCGCGGTGGACCCAGCCGATGAGAAATAGAAGTTGAAGAGCTGCATAAATTGGTGAACATCGATGATTAAGGATGACAAGTTGAAGGACATCTCACCTAAAAGACAATGCTCCATCGCTTTGATCACGGTCGCGAGATTTTCTACGTTGTGCAGCGCTTCGCAAACCTCCTCGTATACCACGCGGTACTGACGATTGTGTACGAATCCGCGATGCTTGCGACGCGCGTCACCAAGTCGACGCGGCGAATCAGATAGCATATTGACAGCCAGAGATGGTTGAAGTCGGTCGGCAGGCGCCAAAGAACTAGTAGGGGGCGATGTTGGAGACGATGCATCAGAGGCATCCAATGCATGCGAGGGGAATGGCTTCGGTTGCGTGCCCTGCTGGTCGCAGGCAATGGTCATGAAGTAGCGTTTGTAGTTCTGATTGCGCAGGGCTTGGCGAAGGAGCTCCTTGTCCTCTTCGGAAACGTCACAAAACTGAGGGAGCCTGTGGGCATCTTCAGCCATGAGCGCTAGCTTTTGGGAGAACGCGTCCAGCTCCTCGAAGATGTTGTCTTGGATCTGCCTGTCGGTCCGCGCATCCGCAGCCTGCCATACATCTCTCAAGACTTTCGTGGTCTGCCCAGGGATCGGATCCAGATTATCAAAGCCATGGACTTCCACGACCTCGAACACGCGTGTCGATCGTCCCGTAATGCGCACGCTCAGGTGTTCCGAGATGGTACGGAGCGTTTTGAAGTAGCGGTCCTGTACCCGGAAAACGATGCATGGTTTACGCTTCGGGTCAATGTGGTCAAGGCAATGCTGGACCGATGCATCATAGCCAAGTTCGTCCATCTTCGCAAATATGAACGAGATAAACACTTGCACGGTAGCAAAAATGTCCTACATCGCATCAGATCAAGGATACTGCAGTGGGCGAGCAAAAGCAGAATCTGAACACACTTTTGTAAAGTCAAAGGAAGACTTCACGGAATGGGAGCGAGACCAGTACCAGAGGGTCATGTGTTCGTCCTCGACGGTTATCTGAGAACCAGTTGAGAGATGCTTTCGGACAACAAAAGCGGGGAGGACATACACTATAAGTGGACAGACGCCTCACATCCTCGTCCATGACATGAGCCGCATTGTTCATCGCTTTCCGACAGCTCTGAAGAGGATAATTGATATAATAACGAGTCATGGTTCAAAGAACGTACCTCCGAGAAATCCCAGGGAGTCGATCTCAGCCTCTCAGCCTCCACTCGCAATTTACAATGGTGTCAATGGCCGTTATGCTCTTGGACACTGCCGTCGACTCTAGCAGCTTGAATTGGCATTCAGCACTGCCTGAGGATTCTGGATGTTTTGAGGAAGCCATATTATGCAAATTCTGGTGAAGCACACAGAGAGCGGTCCGATCTTGCACCGGAGTCTCTGAGATGACTCGGCATAGGACAGACAGGAAACCATATAGGGCATCTTCGGAGGGAAAGGATAGTGATGGTTTGGATTGACAATCTATGAAGTAATCACGGCCTCGCGAGACGATCCCAGCAGTGAAAAGTGCGTCAAGACAGATTTGAACGTCGCCGCCAGCGGGTTTGAAGGGAGCGTACTCCGCCATGAAGGATTCGCGGGAGACCTCAACGATGTTCAACTCGTCCTCCATTCTCATGGTAAATGCGTGATAAGTGATATGACTGTATATTGAGAAATGGTATGGTCAGCAGAAAGCGCGAAAATTGACATCGACACTCACACGGCAAGCGGTAGCAGGTGTGGTGTTGAAACTTGAAAGACTTACAGAGTTACGAAACGTGGGCGCGCGTCAGTGTTCCATGCAGTGGTCTCGGATAACTTACCCCCAGTGCGCCGCGGCCGCGGTCGAGCAGTGTGTGGCTGTGCAAATCGTCGGCTTCTTCCGTACTGCTTGAGCTTGAGCTTGAACGCTTGAACTCCAGTCTTCAAGCTTCATCCTCAACTTACCCGGATGAATCCGTGACACTACAGATATGGGTGAGTGTCCAAGTCTCTCTTTCTTATACCAGTATCTTACGCTGCTTGCACATTTCACAGGACACGGCGGGCCAGGAGCGGTTCTCCTCCCTCTCTGCAGCCTTCTTCTGCGGCGTCGTTGCTGCGGTCCTCATGTTCGACGTCAACCAGCCGGAATCGCTGCGCGCACTTGATCGCTTGTAGGCNAAATTCTGCGAGCGCGCCCCACTTCCAGACGAGGAGATGGAGGACTCGTAGCGGGGCCCGCAGTGAAGGAGGACGCGCTGGACTTTATCGACGTGCTCGTGCCACCATCTTCAAGACGGGAGAGCCCTGATTTGCGATACGCCTTCCCCGAGTCTTTAATCATGCTACCTACGCCGATGGAGGAGAATAGCGACTCCAGCTCTTGCCCGAACTTCCAAGAGACAATACCCGTGGGACTCGCTTTCCCACCGATAACCTCCATCGACATCGCCTCCCGGCACCACCGGCAGTTCTCGAAGTCCCGTTCGCGCAGCTCCTATTTCTACTTCATGCACGGAAATGGGAAAATGACAACCACATATACTGCCATGATATCCTGCCACACTCCTTCCTCGTCCTATTCCGACGTGTTTGAGTCTGCGCACTCGTCGCCTGTTCCTCGCTCCGCATCGCCTTCCAGGTCTCGCTCTCGCTCAACGTCTCCTGCCGATTCGTCTGGTCGCACACCCCACCATAACACCCTCTCTCTTCACGCGTAACCCGGCGGCACCCCAAATACCCCCAATACCACCACAAGAACCATTCCTCTCCGCCCTGCCTCCCACGCTAGAACAACGACCGAAGCTGTTCTACACATCAGCAAAGACGGGCGTAGGCGTCGCAGATGTGCCCCAATATGTCGCGCGCAGAGTCGTGATGCGGTCGGAATGGGAGGAGGCTGTCAAGGCACGCATGCTGCACCTGCTCGAGGAGAGCGGGAGCACGATCCGTCTCGGGGACGGACAGAGAATGCGGGCTGAGGGGCGATAGAAAGGTATGGCTGGGTCGTGTCGCTCGGCGTATGCGTGCTAAAGGGATTTGTCGACTATCGGACGCAATCTGGGCTAGCCGCTCTGGTACTTATGTTTAACTTTTTCTCGTTCGTTCTCTTGAAACACGTTGTAACTGATTTCTCGCCATGTATATAGTTACCCAGTATCTATCAGTATATATCTTGGGAGGGGATACAAGGCTCAGATGTCAGATGGCGAGGCTTACACGGGTCCTTGCAAATGGCACCGGATTGGCCCCTATTGGCCCGTGCTGTCTCTCTTTCTGCCTCTTGCTCGGCGCGGGCAGCAGGCAGCAGCGCGAGCGCGAGCTCGGTGTCCCTGTGCGAGATCGGATGACATGGCCTCAGTGAGTCGTTCTTCTGGTTCATCTCCTTGACTATTAACGCATGCCTTCGCGGCGATGATCTCAATGCTCTGGCCGCGCCCACTTTTCGACGAGAGTGACACTAGTTGCAGTCAGGCTGGAGTGACAGAGGGCGAGTACCATCACGAACCGAATCGACCTGATCTACTTACTGCCGCTGGCAATCTGCCAGACAGCAATTGTTGCAATCTTGGGGTGTGTACTCAAAAATCGAGAACTCACAAACAATGAAGTAATATTTGTATCAAGTACATCGTAGAGTACAGAGACTCGAGGCAACGAAAGAATAACTTATGTAGTACACATCAGGGAATTATACACTCGAAGATTAATCGTGGGTGCTAGCAGTCGTCGTCGTCGTCCCGCTCCGAGTCCTGGGAGCTTGGATCGCCATCGCACGAATAAGTCGTATAACCCTCGTGTTGGCTTTCTGTAACGCATGATAATGTCGCAGACATATCCCCGATCTTTATGCGCTTCACGGGCCGCTCGGCAGCGATGTCCTCGAAGTTCCAGTTGGCAGAGGAGGAGAGTTGCGCGTTCTTGCGCTCCGCGAGCGAGGACTGCTCGAAAAGATCTTCGGTCTTCGTAAGTTCCTCCTTTCTCCAAACGATAGTCGGATTTCCGACCGAGCCCTTGGTTCGACCGCCATACTGTGAAAACACGTTCTTCAGCCCGCCATGGGTGTCGAGGGGCTTCGTTCCATCTTCAACGATATGATGACCGCTGTGACAAGTAGCGCTGTAACAGCTTTCGTACATATCGAGGTCGATTGCCATGTAATGTGGGTGATAGACGCCGTGAAGCGCCGTCAGGCATTTCTTCAGGGTTTTGTTTTCATTGTGAAGTTGTATCGTCGGGTCGGGGAGCCGCATTTGTGTCACCTTTCTTTCGCCACCGATGCGAAGTCCATTCATGTGACATGAGTCTCCATATACATCAGAGATGAAAGCAGACAGTTTGTGGGTGATTCTCGTTATGTAGAACCGATAGACGCAATAGTGGTAGACGTGGATGAAGGATTCGATGTCGTCGGACATCCTATACGGCTTATACGGGTACTGTAGAGACAATGCCGATCGAAAATACCAGGTTCCCTGCGGTGAAACTTGAGTGAAGCGTACCGTTGTTGAGAGCAAATATTGTTACGTACCATGACGTTTGGCTGCCTCGGTCCCATACTCTCACCCATCTGCTCCTTATACTTGCATAGATCCCAATCATTCAGCAGGCCCCTCCGCGTCACGCTATCACCGTTTCCGCTTTCGAGAATCAAGATGTTGTTGACGCTGACATCTCGGTGAAGCACGGCGCCTTTGAACCAGGCATCCTCATGTGCTATGTCGTCTCAATAAGTATCAGGCTCACGTGAACGAACTCACAAGACGCACCGATCATAGCATCGAAAAGAAGTGACGCCAGCTCTCGAAAGTCCTTGAAGTCTATCAACGGCCGGCAGACCTCGCGCAGCAGGATGCGATAGTGCCTGCGCTGCAAGGAATGCTTGCTGTCCTTCGCTTTCTGCGTCTTCGTCGCCTGCCAAAGACCCTGTGAGTCGACGGCATCTTCATGGGCATCGCAGGTCGCGATGTTCGACACTTTGGCATCCGCAAGCCTTGCGTACACTTCATGTTCAGGTGATATCCGCGCGACATCAGGCCTCCACAAATCCTTCAAGAATCCCACAGTTCTTCTTTCGAGATCGTACGCAAGGTATCCGCGTGTGCAGCGCCCGTGTAACGACTGGGCCGAAGCCATCGGGCGCGCGACGAGCAAGGTGCGTCCACCCATCGTCATCTTGTATGCCGGCCACTGCGTCGATCTGGGTCCTTCATCCATTGGATTCCAAGACAGCGCATATGATATTTGCTGTTTGATGAACTCCGTCGGCGCTCCATTGCTCGCGTAATCCAGCATTGCCTTGACCTCATCCTCGGACGCAAGCTGTGCAGAGCAGTCGTATCCTTGTTCTTCATTAGACATGTGCGCCAGCCTCCAGAAGAAACGATGGAGTGGGGTGTCCGTGCCGCTACCATATGCGAATGGCTCGGAGACGATGCAGCCCGCACGGTCGAAGTAGAGAATCCGCGCCTGGAGCCGGAAGACGTAGACCGAGAAGACGTGCGTGCGATGTTGGTGCGTGAAGACCTGTCCCACGCACTCCAGAATCTGGTCCAGCGCGTCGGTGCCATCGTCAGTATTGAGCAGGAAATGGTCGCGTTTGTCTTCGAAAGTGAGAACAGAGCGGGAGCGATCGACCTTGACCTCGATGGGAACGATGAGATCGGCCCATGAGCAATTCCCCACCCATCCCTTGCGGTCTTCCTTGGCTGCAACACTGATCTTGCTCTCCTTGCTGAGGATCGCGTCGGAAATCGCCACGCACTTGTTAGTGCGCTCGTTGACCGCATAGACGCCTCCGTTCGGTCNCNTACCCGACTTTCCCTCCTCGAATTCTGAGGGCGCAGGGGGTTCCTTTCCCCTCTTGCGCTTCTCCTTCGGTTTGAATCCCGGTTGAACAGGCCAATGGGACGTTTCGTAAATCTTGAGGTATGGCACTGAGGGCTTAGGATTTGCACTATGGGCTGCCTCGACCACGGCCTCCGAGACTTTGCACTATCCCCATGCTTGTGAGCAGATTNACGGCGTATAGGGAGGATCAAGCAACGTACGATCTCAATCATGCAACGCGATTCTACCCATGTNGTCGTCTGTGGTTTGGTCTTNNTGGTTCCTTCGCTGTCNTCATTGGCAGCAACGGNNCCNTTTNNGCTGTCTTGTGGGTCGTAATTCGGAGACGTGACAGATTTGAAGTTAGCCTGCATCTCCAAAGACGGGTCGTCGCCAGGGATGTAAGTCTCGAACATCNCCTCNACNGTNACTTNCTGCATCTTCGAACGCACGCCGTCCTTCTCGGTGAGNCTACTTCGAATCAATTTACCCTTCGATCGGTGGATCAACGGCGTTGCGCAANAACGTTTGTTCCAGGTCTCGGGGGGGTTGACTCGGTGTCGTTGGGAGGTGTGTGGGGACGCTCTTTAGTGCTGGCTTGCGAGGCCGTCGAGANCAACAGAGGNAGTGACAGGGTGGTCAGAGGNAGTAGACATAGCGGAATATAGAGGGGGGAAACACTTTCGTGTGTCGGCTAGGAGAGTCCCCGCGCNGAACCTGATNCACTCAACGTTGAACTGCAATTGCGCCAGGGTAGCGGGCGCGAGCACGTGGTGTTACGGGACTTGCCGAGTCAACTTGGAATCGGAACCAACAACTTTCTCTTTCCTAAGTTGAAGCTCAATTCCTCTATACCTCTACTACTTCTGGTCATCTACCGCGGGTGGCCACTATCAACTCCCTGCGGCGAGAGATCCAGCTTTCTGACGGGTTCCATCGAATTGCCCCGAGCAACACCCTTGTTGACGATTTCAACGTCTCCGACGGTGTCTAGTTAGTCGCAATATTCAATACGACAATTTTGACCCCATCCTCACTGGCACTCCGGTTATCTACCAATTAAGAGACTAATTAATGCGACTGCCTGTGGCCTGAGGGAGGTCTGTCCTCCGCCCAAATGCGATCTCCTTCGGTTGGCTCAATGTTGACACGACGGGCAGCTTCGAGCGCTCTAGTGCATGCGTCACCGCCGCGCGCAAGATGTTTTCCATTGCCATCGCCGCCCCAGAGAGCGATGGGAATTCCGAGATACACCTTGAAAATGGCAGCATAAACTGCGCCGCCCAGCACGAGCATGCTCACGACCACATCCCCCACCATGCCGAGCCACGGGCATCCCACGATGGCGTCGACGGGCAGCATCCCACTATGCGCGAGGAGCGCGTCGAGGTATCCCGGGTGCCGCTCGAGCGTGCGGTACCTCGCCGTGCGAGCTCGAAGGTGAAGAGGTACCCGAGCGCGCGGTAGCTCGCCGTGCAGAGCGCGGTGCCCGCGAGCGCGAGGGGCGCGGTGATCGTCGGACGTGCAGTACCATCTGCATTCTTGAATCTCGGGAAGGCTGGACCCGATCGTGCTGAACCACGGTATCGCATCTCTCGTGTTCAAGGACCCTGCGGATGTGCTCATGCGGCGTGATACCGTTCGCCCGCGCGAGTCGAGCGTGGGTCTGATGAACGTGGAGGGATGGTGAGACACGAGTGCCAGCAGAGCCTGCTCGTCGCGGGATAGGCGAGCCGGCCCATGGTGGAGGCAAGCTTCTGCCAAAACTTAGTTTGTTGACTCCCCGTGTACATACGACGAATTGTCATTCCTATCATCCCATCATCTCACTGGTCATTTCACAACGTCCAAATAGCAATATTACATTATGTGCAGAACGAAAGTGGCACATGGGTATCAAAGCAGTAAGAAAAGGGTGGACACGCAAATTGAGATCAATGACGCCGCGCGCTCACGCTCTCTTCTGACCCTTCGAGATGCGCTGGGATTTGCGGACCATGCTTCCAGCGCCGGCCTTCGTAGTCGAGCGCACCCTTTTGCGAGTCTGGGGGGCCAAAGGGTGCACCTCCTTCGCTTCTTCGCGTGCAAAGCTGACGGTCAAAGGTGGCACACCAGGACCCTCGGCGATCCGGAGGCACAGGCCCAGCGCTTTCCGGACGTGCCCATACAGTGGAGAGTATGTTGTGAGATCGCCGAATGTTTCCTTTCTATTCACGTAGCCCCACATGAGAGCGCGACGCAATCTTGCCACAGGTTCCACAAGATCTTTCAGTTCTTGACATATGTTAGTGTTGAGCCCTTTGATGAGCTCTCTGCCGTCAGTGATTGCCTTTTCTCGAGCTGAACTGCACTGAGAAGATTGATGAAAGATTGATGAAACGAGATTTTGAGTTTTAACGTCGCCGGTGCGAACAGTGATCGTCCAGAGGAGGAGCCAGAAGAACGATTCGAGGTCATGTTCGAAATTGTGTATCATGACAGGATCCTCGTTGCCCGAGAGGTCGAGGGGATCATCGAATTCGAACTGGCCACTCGATAAGTAGTATGCCGCGTCATCCGTACGGTAGATGTAGACGTGACGCTGAATTTCGATCGCCATAAAGAATGGTGTTCCCTATTGACTACAAAGTCAGCTATATCCGACGTGGGCGTAATTACGATACGCACCGTCTTTGGGTCTGCGCTCCCCTGACCATTTGCATCAAACTTCTTCGCGTACTCCAGATCGCTCAGGATCCCTCGGCCTTCTGTCTCTGTCTCCGAGAACCATAGCAGATTTCCTCCGCTGATATCGCGATGGACCCAGCCGGCGAGGAACATGAGTTGAAGGCCTGCACAGAAGGCGTCAGAATTGGCATAGTCAGCGGGAACACCATGAAAGCATTACCTGTCAGGCAGTCTTGCATGCCTCTGATTACAGTCTTGAGCTCTCGCACATTCTGCAGAGCTTCGCACACCTCATTGAACACCACTCGATACTGTCGTTTCGGTACATACTCCCGAGGCTGACGTGGCACTTTAGCTTCGGGTTGTTGAGACGACGTAGCAGACGTAAGGTGCGATCGCGATGAGCTGGCGTATGCGAGAGAAGCAGGGACCGTGGCGGGGGGGAGACGAGTGAAGATGTCATCTGTGACTGTTGCATCTGGGGAGACCGGCTTTGATTCGAAGCCTTGCTGGTCGCAGTCGATAGTCAGGAAGTGGCGCTTGTAATTTTCTGGCTTGAAAAGAGCCGTGCGTAGCATCTCCTGGTCCCCTGGGGACACTCCACTGAATTCATCTAACCCGCTCGCGCCTTCCTTCAAACCTTTGAGTTTCGTGGCGAACTTGTCCAGATCCTCGAAAATCTTGTTCTGGATTGCCCTCTCCGTCTTCGCCTCCACATCTAGCCATACATACTTCAGGATCTGATGCTTCGCATCTGGGACCGGAGCCAGATCGTCGAAGCTGCCGACTTCGATGACCTTGAATACACGTGTTGATCGTCCCGTAACACGAAGGCTCAGGTGCTCGGCGACGGAGTGCAGCGTCTTGAAGTAGCGGTTCTTGTCCTTGTTCTTATCATGAACTTCGAATATAAGACATAAATCGCGATTGTTGCCGTCGATGTCGAGACGCCGTTGGATGGATGGATCGTAGCCGATCTCGTCCATTTTCGCGAAGACGAACGACGCAAGCGCGCCCACGGTGGTATGAATGTCCTGCGACACATCAGAACACTACAAAGAGGACGAAAGCGGCAAGCGAACTGACCTCGGTAAAGTCGAACCAGGTCGATTTGGCGGAATGAGAACGAGACCAGTACCACAAACTCATTCGCTCGTTCTCGATCGTTATCTGAAGAGAGATGATCAGATACAGCGGTAAGATAGAGTGGCGCAATGAAGGACGCACACTGTAGGTGAACATGCGCCTCACGTCATCGTTCATGACATGGACTGCAGCACTGACGGCTTTTTCGTTGTTCTAAAGAAGGGGCAGCATCAGTTGACCAACAATGAAGGAGAACAGAAATCGAAGCATACATCGAGGGTGGGTTTGGGACCCGATTCCAACTTCCACTCGCAGTTCACGGCGCTGTCCACAGTAGGTGTGTCCTTTGTCTCCGATTCGACGGCGTCGGGCACCGTCGACCTGAGCGGCCTGAAATACCCATCGATCTCGTGTGACGACCCCGGCGTCTCCGAGGCGGTCCTGCTACGTGGCTTCTGTTCCATCTTGAAGCAAGGCGTCCGATTTCGTATCTTCGCCTTGGCGATGGCATCGCAAATGTCCGTTATGAACTTGTAGGCAGCGATTTCGGAATTGAAGCAATCGTGCGGCTTCTTATCCCCTAACGCAACAAAGTGACGATGGTCTTCGGTGACAACTTTAGTCTTCACGAGTTTGTCGAGACAGGCTTCGACAACATCATCGGAGGGATGCCAGGGGGCGTAATCGCGTAGGAACGATTCGTGGGGGACTGTGAAGATCTCTTCCCTCATCTCCTTACAGATGATTGATCGTTCGTGGGGTAAGTTGGCCTTTGGCTCAGTTCGAATGGAACGTGGCGTGTCGCTGGAAGAATCAGTAAGCAAGAGTCCACGTCGATGAGATGTATAACTGACCTGATGACGGAGCTTGCCCGTTTTGAGTTGGGTGTTTGGGGGATACTGCTGTGAGCATCACGAAGCGGAGGGACCTCATCGTCAGAGGCGGGAGACATAGTGAAGGAGAGCGAGGACGTACGGAAGGAAGGCGAGGGCAGTTATATACCCGGCCTGCTTTGTTCAATCGATGTGGCCGGCCACAATATGAGACAATTTCAATCCCAGACCAAAGACAATGAGCGCCGAGGTTTCGAGATGCTGCCACGCGCGTATGCAACGTGTTTAGAGTGAGGTTGACTTGTGGCCGGTGAGGACAATGGCCCAGCTGAACGATCGGATATGATAGAGTGTCTCGATAGGTGGCCGAGGGTCAAAGTGTCTCCGGAACTGAGATTGAAGCGACGAATCTCACAATGGTGTCTCCCTTTCAGATACGGGCACTTGTGGACGGTGGACAGAGGGATGCTGCAGCTAGGTTGAACTTGACGCGTCTGAACTGTTCATGCCTGCAAAACACATGGCAGACCCGATATTTCGGCGCCCTCTGGTAGAACCGGCCGAAGCCGCGACTTTTCCAACGCCGACAAAGCCTCCGAACAGCGAAGAATCTCTCTCGCTGTGCGAAGTGTCTTATGTCCTGCCAAATCTCGACTCCATGTAGTATTCTCAAGCATAGCATTCAGATGTTTAATTTGAGTCCAACTACGCAATCCCGCTCTTCTTCTCCTTCATGACCTAATCTCTCTCAGGCTGTCGCAGGACAAGTACGGCTTATAGACGACTCCGAGTCTTTATCGCTTTCGGTGAGCCGGTTGCCTTCCCTCTCGTATCCCATTGTCGCCCTACTTTCTCTCGTCATCTCCCATACTATCCTTGACGACTCTTTGACGGGAAAGCCAGGTTCTTGACGGACTCCATTGAGAGGCCTCAACCGAGACTCGACCTGTCGACGATTTCGACACATTCGACCTCTGGATTAACTACGTCGCACGACAGTGCTGACCACTTCAAACACAGAATGGGCAGTATACAGGCGTGCGAAGATGGCGGGAGGTTCGTCTCGCGTCACCTTCGATAAACCCTACCCGCGGCGACGACTGTCTTTGTTGGTCTTTGGAGAATAAAGCAAAATTCTTACCCGTTGCTGTTACAGTTGATGACCCAGAAATGATAGCAAGAGAAATGCGGACAGAAATAGCCAGAGAGGAGGCATCAGCGAGTCTGAGCAGGTGGAAACAGGGTGGGTCAAATGGTATCCCATCGTCAAGATCGTACGTCGTTCAGTGTATCCTAAATACGAATGTGCTGATAAACGTGTCGGCAGTGCGAGGTCTTAATCTGTCATCAAGGTCTACAGCGTGCGGAACCCATGGGCTTTGGGCAACGCTTCTTGATTTCCTACGCCTCGAACTGACTTGTTCAGCCAAGCAGAAGCAGAAGCGGGCGGAGATGATGCGCCAATGAATCGTATGAACTAGCGAATTTCCCCTGGCCAAGCGACGGCATCTACCTTGACACCGAACATACCCGGTCGTGTTCGCTCATCTCTGGAACAGCTCAAGGAAAAGAACTCATATGCATTTCCGATAGGGTGGCCCACACGGGCTGGGTCATGCACTGCTCCTGGACCGACATCGCAGTTCCAGAGGTCGAACGCTCCTGCACCGCTTTCACTTTTGACGACGAGCGCAAGCATCTCCTCCAGAACGCCGAGAAAGACATCATCATGGTGTTGGCTCAAACTCAGGAGCACGGCACCATTGCACGCATGTCTTTGGGCTCCAGGTCTTTAGGCTTCAAGCGCAGATCCTCTACTGTACTTCGACCGAGTCGGCTCTGTTGTTTCTGGTATTCGAATACGCTGCCCGTATGGACTCCTCGCTTCACCATTTTCGTCTGGCAGCTGACGCGTGTCTCCTAAACAACGCGCATACGTATACGACCCCACTACCAAACTCATATACGAGGAGACTCCAGACGGGACGCGTTGATTGTGCACGCGATCGGTCTCGGCCGCAGGGTAGTCGCGCTCGACGCCATGCTCCCCACCGAATGGGATGGCGACTACGAGCGCGGGTCGGTCCAGCATGCACACCCGGCGCCGCTCATCGTGCTCAAGTGCTTGGACCACCCCATGCGCTCTGCGATAACATAGCCGTTCCGAACCGCGGCATCGCGCTGTTCGCCTCCACGGGAAGCGCCCATGCGCCGGCCTAAGCATGCGGGGGGTGAAGTTTTATCGTGGCTGGTCGGCTGCACTGGTGCGTACATAGCTAGAAATTCCCAATCCCGATGGCAAATTAACAGCATGTTGCATTATGATACCTGCTACAGCGCCCGGGTCCCACCATTCAATATTCACCTCCCTGATCAGCAGCAATTCCAGTATATATATATATATATATACGTTGTACGTGTCCAACGGTCCACTTCGAAGCCAGGCACGGCAGTGCCGAGTGCTCTCAATTCCGAAACTCCCATGTCCTCCATGCCCGGTGCCGCCATAATGAATTCATCAACGTAGCTAACCTCGGGCCTTGGAGCACCGCATGAGGTAGGAGCATCTGCTCAACGCCTTGGAACTCCGAGTTCACAGCGCGGCCCCGTGCGGCTTTATGTACGATGGCCAACACCGATAGGATGACGGTAGCTTTCCGGGATCCCGTCATGGTTTTGGCTGCGTGTCCGGGTGGCCATCAAGCATCCCGACTCGGATGCGCTGTCCGTGGGGAAGTACCAAGGACGCGTACGTTAGCGAGGTCGTTGGCGTTTATATACCCTGTGGTACCGGTATGTAAATAACTGCGAATCCACCACCCACCCACACTTGCCATTCACCCGATCCTCATGTCTGCTAGCACCACCGCTACTGTCGACCCTGTCGTGGAGATTGTCCGCTTTCGAACTACCGAGAAGTACGTTCAAGGCACTTCGTGGATCTGAGCGACCGAGCGAGGTGAGCACCGGCACATGTTTGATTGGTAGTACTCGACTAGAGTAAGTCTGACGTGCTCGACGACGGCAATGGCAGACCGCATGGGATGACTCGATGACGCACCAGTTCTGGGGCCAAGCCGTCAAAGACGCATCGTTCTTCGCATGGGTCCTGAGTACGTCGCGTCGCGCGTCTCTGCTTCTGCGATTACTGATCGACGAGACACGTATCCAGTCTGGAACTGGAACTCATACGAGCAGAAACAATAATGGTTCGCTGAAGTCAACGACTCAGACACCAGACACCATCCACGCCGCACACCGGCTCTTCGCCTCCATCGCCGCCCCGACCGTGACCGGTGACCGGGCCACCACAGACGGCCCACATCCGCTTCACGTCCGACCCCGTGACGGAGTTTGCCGAGCACACGCTCATCGACGCGCGGACGACTCATGGAGGAGATGGGACGTCCGGGAGATGCTTGTGGGGGATGCGAGGATGATGAAGGGCTCTGCGTGGGGGGGCGTGGCGGTTGAGGATGGTGCGAAGGGGAAGGGGGTGTGTGTGTGTGGANNGGACTCTGTCGCGGTATGTGGTCATTTGAATTCTGAATCACGGCGCGTGCTTGATGCTCATTCACACTGGTATTGGGGTGGTTGTGGAAGAATCATATGGAGCATGGGGGGAAGAAAGACGAGTATATGTAGTAGGTTGGGTTGGGCGAGTTGGCTTTAATTTGGACCTCTGCTCGGATGTAGTTTTGCAGCACGTTGTCTTCCATGCGCATAACAGTTGAATATCCAATTTCATAAGGTGCTAGCAGCTGCACTGACATGCAGTGTCTGCGAGCGACGGCTTCGGTTTCGGGATATTGCTTTGCTAAGATCTCTTATACGGGACTCCGAGTCCGAATCAGAGTCGTGTTCTGTACCCTATGCATGTCGGCCTGGGGTTGTTTGGCGATAGCCTGGCATCGCAGTGTTTGGTGTCTTCGAAAAGAACAAAAAAATTGGCTTGAGGTGTCAAAAGGGTACCAAATATATCGCATGACGAGAGTGGGATTCGAACCCACGCCCTTTCGGACCAGATTAGGAAGATGGACTTCCTATTTGAGCATCCCATGGATGCTGGTCCCTGACCTTAGTCTGGCGCCTTAGACCGCTCGGCCATCTCGCCATATCTTCGTTCGTGATTGATATACATACCATATTGTGATCGTAAAGCTCAGTCCGATTGTCATGGTTCGCAACGCTAGTCCTCGGTCTCAAAGCACCATCGCCTGGAAGGTGCACCACGATATCCAGAAGCAGGTAAAACTAGTTCTATTATCATGACAAGGCCCAAACACAACTCGAACACCATAGCAAAGCTACAACGTCAACGAGCTCGCGGCCGCTCATATCAATTGCCACGACTCGGAAACCTCAGAGAAGAATCCAATTCGCCCGATGAGAAGCTCGAGTTCTGCGGGCGAGAGTCCCCGACGTACGTGTGCCGACGCTCTTCCACCGCCAACGACATCTCTTCGTCACGGTGCCGGAGTATAGGCTTGATGCTAACGCAGCTTACTCTCGGTCTCTACACCCTGTCATGCAGGTACCCTCACCACATGATCTTCGAATCGCCAGTGGGCCATGCGGGGCCCCTTGATGCAGCGCATGTACTTGCAGGGACGCGTCTACGCCAAGACCTCGAAGCGTGGTATGTAAGGCTCAAGTACGGATTACAGTGCACACAACAGACACCTGGATGCGGCTTCTGCAGACTGATTCAGCATGCTTGCATGGGTGATTCAGCAGCGGTGGCTGCCTTATATCCGTCGAGGAATCGTGTCTAGATTGCATCCATATTCCACCCAGCGAGAACAGGATACAGGATACAGGATACAGTGCAACAGACAAGCTTCACCATGTCCACTACCACCACTACCACCGTCGGCCCCGTCGTCGAAATCCTGCGCTTCAAGGCATCCGAGAAGTGCCTCGCAGACCCGAGCGTGTTCAAGGAGCTCCGCGACATCGCCGGCGCGCAGGCAAAGTGAGTGCGAGTTGCACCTCCTCCTCCACATCCACGCGCCGTGATACCCATTCTCACCCGCCGGGCAACAGATCGCACGGATTGACGCACCAGTTTTGGGGCAGCCTGGTCGAAGACCCGTCCGTCTTCATCTGGGTCATGAGTGAGTCCCTTACCCTACCTTCACCTTCACCGCTGACGGTAGCTGCGTAGTCTGGAGATCCTTTGAGGAAAAGCAGCCGTGGCTCGCGTCGTCGCAAGAGTCCGCCGCGGCGCACGCGATCCTCGGCTCGCTCGTCACAGAGCAGCCGCAGGCGACGCATCTGCGTGTCCCCGCCGCCGCGCCGCCGCTCGCTGTACTCCGTGCGCCCGTGACGGAGCTGGCGGACTTTGCCGCCGGCGAGGGCGCGAGCATGGACGAGCTGCTTGCGCGGTGCGCGAAGCTCGCGGGAGGGCCGCAGGTGTATGGTGCGGCGGTCGAGGATGGGCAGCGGGGGTTGTTTGTGCGTGGCCTGGAGGAGCAGGGGGCCTCGGACGCGTACGGGGCGCTTGGGGTAGCTGTAACGGTGACGCATGCGAGCTTCCATGAGCACGCTGACTGACGGCCGTGCGGTCACCGCGCTGTATATCGAATGCAATTTACGTGGATGGCGAGGACGCTGCGTGCCATCGGTAGACCGTGACGCGTCTTGACTGCGGCCACCCGCGATACGCGGTCACCTGAGCCACGCAAAAGGAAACCGACGGCCAACCAACGCCAACCCACTGCGGCGCGCGTCAGCTGCTCGACGAATGAGGCATCTGACCTCCTCCGTCCGTCGGCGCCGTGCTCG
>SEOQ01000599.1:0-17732 GCA_004679275.1 Dentipellis fragilis
GAGAGAGGAATAGAGATAGAGTGTATGAAGCCTACCTGGACTGAATCCCCAGCGCTCTACCCACCATTTAGACACGTTGCCAAGGATGGTACCACCGGGTACAGGCTCCGGTCCTATTTTCGAACGCAACTCAGGGCCGCCGCAAATATCGAGCAGGCGATCGTCCCACTTGCAAGTGAGAACGTCCATAAGATTCATGCCGCTGGCATCGGATACCTCAATCGGCGCGATCGTGCCCAAGAACAGCGAAGGCAAGAATGATGAGACGAGCGATACCCGGGACGTCGCCTTGTAAGCCTCCGGCTTGAGACGGCGAATCTGCAGTACCTGCTCAGCTGACGCTGCTAGTTCCAGAAGAAGGCACACCTACACGTTTGATTTGCGTGCCTGTGAACCGCTCATAGGCCCGGCTGCCTGAGATGTCTGCCAAGGCCTGCGGGCCGCCAACGGCAACCTCGAGTTCACGGCACTCGCGGGTCGTGGACGAGTCCTGCCAGATGGGTGCTTTGGGCAGGGAAAATGCGCTGGGACTCAATTGCGAGAGCAGCGATTTGCCGGCGTCGAGGGACTCGAGCGCGGACTCTGCTCCCGCAGACCAGTAAACCGAACCGTGTTGCTGTGGGGGAAATGCAAATTCAGTCGTGTGATGCGGGGCGTGACTGTGTCGACTGACCTGTCCTGCGCCAGAAATGCCCCGGATGGAGGCGAAATTTACGCCCTCATCTTTCATGCGTTGCATGAGCAGGTCGAGTGCCTCAAGCCACATTGCGACAGGCGAAGTCACTTCGCCCTCGTCAGGGCCAAGCACTGCGCCGTTCACTATGCCATAGTGAGGCAAGTCTCTGTCAAAGCCGACGGAGGTTTGGTGGACGACTGTCGAGTCATCGGAGATGAGAATGGCCTTGAGCTGCTGGGTGGATAGATCAAGGCCGAGGAAGAGAGGACCATCATCGTTGTTGGAAGACATATTGAGTATGTGGGGAGATGTGGGGACGCGCTGGGAACGGCGGCGAGCATTTTATAGGCGGGGAGAGATCCTGTACGGGGCCCAGAATTTCTTTAGCTCATCAAGCGAGGGACAACTGGCAGAGTGTGGGGGTAACGGCCCGATGAGCCTGGCGGAAGTGCTTCGGCAGCTTCTTCCGCGCCGGCCGCGTGACCGTCCCGTCGCCCAAACCAATCACAACGTCCGCCCTCCACGGTGCCTTCCGTGGTCTGGACGTACCATCTCGCTGATCCATCCATCTCTCCGCGAGCCACCGCAAACCAGACGATGCCGAGGCTCACCATCGGCTGCGAGTACTGCTACCGAGTGCACATGCAGATAGCAAACATAGTCCGACTACAGGTATACTTCACAATGAGGTGTATAGTAATGTAGATGTAGAGCGTCCGGGTGGACATGCATGAGTAGGGTATGTGCAGTGAATAAGCTATTATTTTACACTTGACTGGGCTCACCCGGAGAAGAGAGAAGACGCAAGTCGCCTTCGAACCGCGGACCTAGTCATTTCCGTCCGGAAAGTCTAATGTCTCCAACGAAGCGCTCCATTGTCGGACTTTGTCGTGGACGAAGACCTAGATGAAGTAATTATAACGAGGTGAGATCATTTGCGAAGCGAGTGACAACAGCAAATGACCTTATCAGGGCTAAAGTTGAGGACCTGCAAGCCATCGAGCGATGTGGCTCGCGATAGGGCAACGTATGCTTGACCTGGGGAATACAAGATTGAGGTCGAGAACGCGGGGAAATGATCGATCGATGGGGCTACCTTTTTCAAAGACCTTCGCAAGGTCGACCTTCACGCGATCCAGCGTCTGCCCTTGACTCTTGTGGATAGACATCGCCCACGCAAGGATGAGAGGAAGCTGCAGCACAGGTGTTAGCGTGACGAGTCGCACGGAATGCATCAATAAGGACTCCACCTGTGTCCGCGAAGCTTGGATCTCGCCGTTTGGCAATTCTATCTTCCAATTCTCGGGGAGGACCATGACCTCCCTACTACCGCCTGGCACCTTGAACTCTACCACAGGCCACAACTGCTGCGACTGCTGCTTCGTAGGCGCCTTCTTCCCCGAGCTCGATGGCTTGCCCTCCTGGAGCAGTATCGCCTCTTCAAATTCCGTCTTGTACGACGCTGGGTCAGCAAAGCGCTTGATGATGCCCATGCTTCCGTTGACGAGAGTTTCGTCGAGGTTTTTGATAAGCATGACTTGCGCGTCGACCGCGAGGTATAGCGATTCTGGCGCCATGAAATTGTCGAGCAGCTTCTTGCGCTGCTCTTCCGAGGCGGTCCCACCATCAGTGGCGTAATATGTTTTGTTTTGGCCTCGAAGACGGCTCATGCGCACGCCGTTAGAGCTGTCAACGTCGTTCCGACGAGGGAAGCTGGAAAGAGATGAACATGACAGGTGTCGAAAGGGATTGTATCGACGGCTTACAGTTCCGTCGGACCCAAACCGTCCTCGTAGATGATGTCTCTGGACAACGACCTGAATTTAGTGATTGACTTCTGTGACAGTGTCCCGTATCGCATCTCATTCAACATGTCAACAAACTCTGAAATCCACGTCGGATTAGCCACCACACACAGGCACGTTCCTCCGACGAACGCACCTTGGTCTTTCTGACGGAAGACCTTCGTAAGCTTGATCGTCCGCTTGACCGACTTCTTCCACATCTCAGCTTCGAAGGCAAATTTTACTTGCTGATTGCCTTTCTGCACGGGTGGAAGCTGGAAGAAGTCGCCCGTTACGATGACCTAGAGACCTGATCGTATGCGTGCTACTCGAAGCGTGTTCAAAGGAGATGAGGCTGACCTGGATGCCACCGAACGGTTCGATGTTCCTCCGCAGGATGCTACCAATGCGAGCCAGCTTGTCGAACAAGTCACCGTCAATCATTGAAACTGCCCACAGGTTAGAATACGAGCATATATGCAGGATACTGCTGCTTACCCTCATCAACAATGAGAACCTTTGTTCGAAGCCATCGACTGCTCGCTTTCTTGTTCTTCCGTATCTTATTTGCCAAGTCCTCTGCGCTCTCTATCCCCAAGCCAATCCCGGCAAACGAATGCACCGTCACGCCTCCAATATTGCAAGCAGCAATACCTGTATGCGCATCAGGGCTGCTGTGCATTGACCAGAGTATGCAGGGGACGGGCTAACCAGTAGACGCAGTGATCGCGATGGCGTCCGGCGACTTCGCATACTTCTTCTGCATAGCCTTGATGATCTCACGAAGCAGGACCGACTTTCCCGTTCCTAGATGGGTAAATGTGAGGTTATAGTCGACCACTTGAGAATTGCGAAAGAACCAAAGTCGATATGCCAATGCAATAGCTCATGTATGCGCATTGATGAACCCCAGGTATTCTGCTTGCAGAAGCACAGACATGCATAACCCGTCACAATACCGTATCTAGAACTATAGGGAGCACAAAAGCAGGACTCACCAGCACTTCCAGTATAGAATACATTGGTCCCCTCTGACACTAACTGCAGAATAGCCTGCTGCTCTCTGCTCAAGAAAATGGCCGCGGGTTTCTTGTTGGCAGCCTTTGTGCTCTTGCCGGCGGCGGGTATAACCAGGGGTTTCGATTCCGCCTTCTTCCAGGTCGTAGTAGCAGTCAGCGCGGACGATGAATAAGAGTACGACGAAGAGGTGTAGTTATACGAGGATGAGGAGTACTGCGAAGACGTGCTCGATCCTGTGTCTTTCCATGAATCCGGCAGCTGTCGCCGCTTGGCGGGAGGGGCGGCTGCCACCTGACCCGGCGCGAAAGTACGCTTCTGCGAGAGCATGGACGTCGACGCAGTGGTCGTCGGCATCGAGGAGCCATCGCCGCTATTCCTGGTTGCCACACCAAGTTCGATGGCCTTCAGCACCGAGGCGGACAGTTTTGAACGCTTCGAGGGCGCTGGCGCCTGGCTTTCGGTGTCTCGCTCGGATTTAATGGGTGCATTTGTCGAGAAATCGCGTTTGAGAGACGCGAGGCCCGACATGGGCTGCCGGGGCTGGGACATGGTTGACAGAGGTGAACGAAGTGGAGGCAGGCGAGGAGCAAGCCTGATCAAACAGGATTCGCGCCGAGCGCGTACTGCTGAACGGCACGTGTACGTAACCGTCTCACGTGGAGCGCGTCAAATGGAGTTTTCTGGTTTCCGCTTGGGAGGGTCGACGCCGTCGTCGACAAACACGTTGACGAAGGCTTCACAGAAAACTTCAAATACACGCGCAAGCAGGACAGCATTGGGATGAATCGCGTTTGTTATTCAAGAATACAGAGTGCAGTAGTTGTAGAAAAGAATGTATGGTACCAACAAACCGTGACAGACTTCATCAAGAGAGATCCGCACTTCTGAAGCTACCAATCCACCCGGAGATTAAGCGGGTGGAGTTCGACAATATTGGCCATTCACCAGAACCGGTGCAGGGTGGAAGCATTAAGCACTGCCCGGGCAGAAAGAGGCCGAAGGAAAATGAAGAGATAAAATGAGAACTTAACACAAGTAGCCTGACACAACTAGATGTCCCGCGACGCTTATAGCCCGACTCGCGACGATTGAAGAGAAGAATAAACTTGAGGCATTGGAGCGACGATGATGATGATGTGCACGAAGGAACAGAAAAACTTCGCGCCTCGGCAGCGCTTTTATAGACGCGAAGGGACGACCAAGCAGAAACAAACAAGACGCGAGCACGAGGAAGACCAATCCCACTGGCACCAGACGCGCTCAGCGACATAATTCAGTCGCGTCTCTCCATGACTCTGACTCTCCCATGAACAATCTCAAGGCGGTCCTCCAGCAGCTTCGCAGCGAAAAGGTCAAAGAACGCCAGGAAGGTGTCAATTCTCTCCGTGATGCCTTCGCTCGCGACTCCGTGGTGAACTTGCTCGACGAAGCAGGTGACGGGCGCGCCTGGCTAGCCGTATTCCAAGCGCTCTTTACGGCCGTCGTGAACGAAAAGGCAGCATGTACGAAGAAGACGACGAAGAGCACGGGTCCCACTGCTACGGCATTGAAAAGGCTTAGCGAGGCTGCGTCGGCGGTGCGGTGGTTGACGGAGAGGAGTTTGCACAGGCTGAACAAGAAGGTGATCAAGCCGCTCCTTATCCATGTCTTGCAGGTTATGGTCAACCAGGGCCAGCTATACGCACCTGTGGCACTGGACTATACGAAGACCTTGCGGTGTGTTCTCGGTTATATTCCCCATCTCGAGCATTTAGACGATGATACTTGGGTGAAGACGACAGAGATGGCGTTCAATGTCGTTCTGGGGGATTCTCTGAGGACGGACATTGAAGACCATCAAGGCATCGATGAGGGCTCTAGTCAGAGCATGGACGCGGATAGCTCGGTGGCGGAAGATGAAGAGAACGACGTCCTCCCGTCTACATCGGCAGCGACGCAGTCACGCAAGCGACGCTTTCGCGAAGCCAGTGGAACCCCTGGACCGTCGGGACGCCGTGGGACGCCTGTTCTGCCCCGAGCTCGTTCCGTTACCCTGGAGCAAATTGAGTTCACTTCAATGCTCGTAATCTTACTCTCGTCCCCTTCAGCGCCCTTGCTCTCGCCCGCCTATCCCAATCTCGCCTCTGGCGTCCTGAATCGTCTTCTTCGATTCATCCGGCTCTACCCTGTAGACACCTCTCTTCACCAAGACTTCCTGCTCACTCTGTCTGCAACGCTTTCCCATCTGTCGTTGAACAAGAGGGACGCCGTGACCCAATTTGCCCGCGGCGCGTGGGACGGTTTACTCGGAATGTGGGGAACCAAGAACAGAAGCATGAAAGAGGGTCTGGTTGTCGTTCTGCGCATGCTGTTCCCTTTCTACACCTCAATAGATCCTCGGATCGAAGGGCCCGATTCGGAGTATAACTATTCGGATGGCGTCGCTAAACTCTGGCACTTGCTGGATGGCGAGGCTGACAGTCGGTGGGGTATCGACGGACTCTCTCTGGACTCTCTGAAGTTTCAATTGGCGTCGGACTTGGCGCCCAATGGCTGTGAACTCGGTGCTTTCATCGCACGAACCTTTCGGTACGGATGGGACTTCGATTCAGGACAAGCGCTGGCTTGGGCAATCCTACGACTGCAGGCTGACTGTGCGGCTAAGGTAAGTCGAACATGCCACTCCTCTACTCTAGCTCACTATCTGCTATTAACCAGTTGTTCGTGTCGTCGGAGTCTGTTCATTCACCTCGCCGCAGTTATGGGAAGAAAGACGGGAAGCGGATTAAGCTGGACGATCCCATCTCATCTTTGCTCGACTCAATCAAGGTCCATGCCACTTCTTCTACTCGTGCATACCATCTACAAATTCTTCTATTTTTCATCGACCAACATTGGACGCTCTTGTATGAGAGCCTCCAGCAGGATATTCTTTCCACCCTCTCCCAGTTCCTATCTTTCGACGACGCCATCATACAGTCATGGACGTTCCTATGCTTTGCCGCCATCGCCGAGAGAGAGGTGTCATCGACATCGCAGTCTCCCAAGAGTATCGGCGGGCCTTCAACTTGGGATCCCATATGGACACACGCAATGCGCCGCACGGACGTCCCCGTTGTATCTCGAGCCGCATGCCATGCTGCCTATACCCTGCTCCTGAACACGAAATCAATCCTCTCCTCGCAACGTGTGCTACTAGAGATAGAGACATTTGCCAAGAACCTGGATGTCCAAGGGCCGCCTTTCCCCTATGACTCGGTATGTGCATTCATGGCGCTCTGTCTGCAGGTGGCCAGCCAAGATATGCGACTGTACCGCATGCACATAGAAGACAAGGTTCTCAGCTGGCTTACAGAAAACTGGAATCTCGATGCCACTCGGGCCGTAGGTGGAGGAGCATCGGGTAATGCGAAGACCAGGATATCCCCACCCCTCGTTGGCGATATAATCATGCTTCTGGAAGCAATATGCGCTCTACCCAAGCGAGGTAACCTAGTCTATCGAACAATACTTCCGGAATGTGCCATTGCGGACGAACTTAGGGACGAGCAACAAACGACGACCATCCGGAATTTTTTGCTACGTGCCGAGCTACCCCCTTTCCGACCACCTGACACCAGCGCAAGCAAATTTTCGCCCGCGTTGCCTGCTTCACCTCCCGACACGGACCGCGTAGATGAGCTTGTTCAGCCCGGCAATCGCGAAAGAAGGATTTCGAGCAGCTTGCTGAAGTTCCTGGAAACATTGACCATGTCCTGGGAAGGCTCGACGGATGCGGCTCTGCATATGGCCGCTGACCGAGTACGCCGACTTCTGGATATCGCGGTCATCGCCATCACGTTTGACTCGCTGCTCGTCTTCAACGGGATTCGGTCTAACAGGCGCGTTGTGCAGACCGCCTGCAAGGTTGTGTCCTACATCACACCCCTCCTGAACAACCGGCGCTGGACACTAGAAGAGAGGGCCCTTGTTCTCATGGGATTTGAGCCGTTGATTTCGACCGCTGTGGAATACGAGGATTCGGCGTGGGAGGGCTTGCTACCCCCAAACGAAGGGACTGGAATAAGGAAGGAAGTCCTGAAGACGCTGACACCAAGTGTTGAGGATGAGTCTAAGCAGATTTTGACCACACGCCGCCGACTGCAACGCGTTATATGGCGAAGCACGGATGTGAGTTCTATTTAATTATTTTCGGTATGGATTAAAGTCGTGCTGACGATGGGACGATGGTACAGGTTCAAGGCACGTTTGCAGAGGTGATGACCGCCCTCCGAGGTGTCCTGAAGACTGTTCTTACGAAACTCGCTGGCGACCCCCAATCCTCGAATGCGAAGGACGTGGATGACAAAGATGATTTTGCACCTATCCGGACTACAGCCATTGCTTCAAATCAACCGGACGCGCAAAAGCAGGCGAAGGGTGCGAGCTGTGCGCAGCATATCATGGCTGTTTGCGTCTCGTTCCTTGCGCTCGCCCCGATCCTCCAGTCTTCATCTGGCGAAGCGACTCGGGACAGGGAACTCACAGATATCGTTCTGAACAGCGACGGGGATGAATTCTTATCGATTGGTCCGGTGTATTTTGCCAGCGTGCGAGAGAAGGCCTTGAACATGAGCCTGAACACGCTTGACAACCTCCTGGACAAATTCGAATCTTTGCTCAAGCAGTACACATATTCCAAGAGCGAAAGGCTGCAGCTATTGGTGGTCCAGTTTTTGGATTCGACTTCCCACATCTGGGTGGAAAACTCTGTGGTCAACTCTGAAGTCGAAGAGCACATACATGCTTTGTGCGACTGGCTTCTCGGGGCAATCAATAACAATCTCTTCCCCTCTTGGCGAGTGCGCGATGCTATTGTGTCGTTTTTGGACCGGTATATTGGCCAAGATCCGCAGGAGCAAGCTTGGGCTGCGCCGCTTGAACCCGACGAGATTGATGACGACTCTCCTTTGGTCCCGACAAGAGTTCTCCCTAGTCTGAGCAAGGATAAAGATATCCGTGTTCGTTTCAGAGTCGCGAGCGCGAATGCCCGCCTTTTCATGATTGCTCGTCTACGACAGGAAGACCCTCTGCTTCTATATGGTGAGCTTCGTTCACACTTGTGCCTATTTCTATCAGAGTCAGTCATATATCTTTTCCTCCTTCCATGCAATTGATTTAGTGTTTCCTTCCAGCTATGAGGGCATGCTTACCCGATTTATGACACTTGGCAACATCATGGTAGTGAGCTCGGCGGTTCGTCGCGGCCCTTATTGGCATTTGCTTGAGACATGCCAGCACACTAGCGATTACTATCAACACATCGGGTGTATCCTCGATGGCGTTTCCGCGCGCATGGGCCTGTCCAAGCCCTCGGAGCTCTTCGAAGTGTACGCCTCGCAGATCGCTCACTCGATGCACACGGCCGGTGCAGATTTCCTGCGATTACCTCCACATCTTATGGGTTACCGAAACCGGCGGGAATGTGCGGAGGCAGCATTTCGTGCTTTCGCTCCGGCTGTCATCCTTATGCAAGAGGATCAGTCTATGGCCGAGCGCGGAAAGCAAAGCTTTGTCAACCATTGCAAGGCTATCCAAGTCTCGCCTGCTGAAGGATTCCGTGACTGCTTTGCCGACATCTTTGGTGTTGATTTGGTTACTTCAATCACCGGTCTACGAGAGTCAGGGACTCTTGATATCCCTAAAGACTTGGACCAACGTATGAAGTCGACAAACATGGGATGGGATGACAAGTTCGATACAGAGGAGGCCTTGAAAGGGAACATGGATGGCATTGTTGTTGCGGTGCTGCAAGCCTTAGGCGATCAAGACACTAGTGAGGACGGACCTATCTTCAAGGCCTTGCGCGCGCTGCAGTCAGAACGGGTCGCTCGTGCTTTCGAGATAATCACTCGTTATAATCACCTCCAAGGCCTAGAATTGTACCAACCGAACTTACCACTCGCTGAGACAGCAACTATCCTTTCAGCTATCCACTGGCTTGCCAATCACCTTCCGACTGTTACAAGCCCTGCGATTTCTTATCACGTTCTCCATCAGATGCTTGCCAAGATACAGCAGTCGCCGCTGGTCAATGAACAGATTCGATCTCTCAACGGGTTGTGTCTGTGGATATCCTGCAACTACCGTCACTTCCGAGAACCTGTTCTACTTCAAACACTCGTCAATGCGGCTGCGTCTCTACTTGCTCAGATTGACCTAGCTCGTGGAGCACAGTCGATGCTTGAATGGGCGTTCGGACAGTACCCGAAGATAACTCACAGTGACACTGGCCTTCCGGATGTACTAATTCGCATCTGCTGCCTTGCACATGACTATTCTGTGAGCGACGATGCCAGCATCGCTAAACTTGGAATGGAGTTATTGCAATGGCTCGAGGAACGCGTTGGTCTGTTAGCCACACACAACCACATCAAGCCGCAGATAGTCAAGGCACTTCCCGCTTGGCCCCGAGAACCGTCGTCTGCAATGGCATCAATATTCCAGGATGTCACGTCCCACAGCCTTTCGGCGATATTGGCAGATCCTCGGATTGAATCCAATAGGTTCCGAGTAGTTCGACGACTACGAGACCTGTCTCTTGCCGGAAAGTATTCCGGATTTCAGTTCTCACGCTTGGACTTTTGGCGCTTGAAAGCGTCTATCCCTGGTCGGTCTAGGCTACAAGACGAGGACATCAATGCATTTGCAACCTTGTTACTTTCTCATAAAGCCCAGATTCGCAGTTTTGGCACCAACCCTCTAAGTGCGCAAGTTGTTCGACAAAATCGTCAAGCCGCACATCCGAAGCGGAGCGCAAAATATGCCATCGTGGAATATTTGCTTCTTCTGCTTGATTCAGATGTGCCTTCACGCGTACACCTTGCGTACCACACCCTTCGTCGGGTGGCATCATCAGACTTACCGAACGTAAAAGACTCATCCCCGAACCATGCTGTGGAACTGGAATACTTTCGCGTCTGTCCGCAGCCGATTTCTTCGAGACAAGCACCAAGCCTGCAGGTGCTTCTCTCCGATGACTACATCAATGCTGCGGCAGACTTCTCGGTCTGGGTCTCCCAACTCACAATTCTCTTGAGTGACCTCCTTGCTGATAGCTCGTCTTTCTATGGACAAATGGAAGCGATATTGCGGGCGGACGTTCCCTTTGCCGAAGAGGTCCTGCCGATCCTCGTTCACACCCTTCTGTGCTCTGACAAGCCATTGGACGGCCCTTCTCATCGATCGACACTCTCCAATTACTTCGCGACCGTTCTGTCGTCGCCCCAGTCCCACGTATCGTCACTGCGTGCGATAGTGAACATTGTCCTTCATCTCCGGCACTTCAAGCGCGAAAACTCGCCGGATGCTCTAGATTATGACAAATGGCTTGACGTGGATTTTATTCTTCTCAGCAAGAGTGCCATCCGATGTGGCATGTACACCACTGCGCTTCTCTTCCACGAACTTGCCGCGAACTATTGTACCGATAACGCACCTCTAGGACCGGAGGCCGAGGAGATACTGTTTACAATCTATAGTCACATCGAGGAGCCAGACAGTTTCTATGGGATCCGCACAAACGACTTCCGCCAGTTCCTCATCCAAAGATTCCGCCATGAACAGCAGTGGGACAAAGCATTTCGTTTCCATGGTGCGGCGCTGGAGGCCGATTACAAAGACGTGAATGAAACGGAGGGTGTGCTACATTCGATGCATTCCTTCGGCTTTGATCATCTGGCGATGGGTATCCATCAAACCACATCGAGCTCGTCCGGACCAGCCACGGCAGCTGATGATATGGGCTATAACCTTGGATGGCGCACAGAGACGTGGGACCTGCCGGACCAAACTGGTGTACGCAGCTCGGGCATTTCACTCTACCGAGCTCTGCGCGCGGTAAACCGCGAACGCGATCCCCGAGTTATTGACTCTGCCATTCAATCCGGACTCTTGGAGGAAATGGATCAGTTGCGCATCCTTGGGGACGAAGATTTAGTTGGCATCCACGAAGTAACGTCTAACCTCGTCTGTCTCAATCAAGTTCAACTATGGCGGAACGGTTCGGTACAGCGCCGATTGGAAGCTAAGCAGCCGGATCTACAAACGTGGTTGCCCTTCAATGAGCTCGACGGTGACTTCGAGTACGTGCAGACCTTTCTGAATGGAGGTGCATAATGTCAATGATCGTTATAGGTTCCCAGTCCTGGAGAGTATCATGGCCACGCGTTTAGCTCTCCTCCGTTCCGTTCGACAGAAAGAACAGCGTCAGCTTATCGGAACACTTCAGACACCTTTCGTGTCCGCCCTCCTTGACGTGGAAAAGCGGTGTTTGGTCCGGCTCT
The DNA here is from genome assembly GCA_004679275.1 of Dentipellis fragilis. Taxonomy (NCBI): domain Eukaryota; kingdom Fungi; phylum Basidiomycota; class Agaricomycetes; order Russulales; family Hericiaceae; genus Dentipellis; species Dentipellis fragilis. The sequence goes on from SEOQ01000599.1 coordinate 11,784, forward strand.
CCGAAGCAGCACGCGAAAGCAAGAACTTGCAGGTGGCGCTCAATTCTATAGTGCGCGCTCGAAAGATAGAGCAAGAGCCCTCCGCAATGGTATCGCAAGAATTTGCAAACGTTTTATGGCTCCAGAAAGAGCACAAGATTGCCGTCCAATTGCTGAAAGATCTTATCTCCGGTCAGCCCAATGCCAAGACAGGAATCGAAGTTTTAGAAAAGGCGAAGTTGCTTTCACGTCTGGTCAGTAGCAGTTTCGTGCACATGATCAAAAAGATTGACTTCCATCACAGGGTTCATGGACATCTGAAGCCTGTCTTGAGAAGCCTACCGACATCTGGACATCGTACTTCGATCCAGCAGCCACCTTGCTGAACGACCTTTTCGCCGCTGCAGGGACTTCCCCCGAAGCCGCACATGCGGCGGTCTATCATGAATGCGCCGTGTTCGCTGACAGGCAATATCACGCTATCATCAAGTCTCCAGATGTCGTGAGGTGGAAAGTTTACGTCGACCGAAAAACCAAGGAAATTCAGCAACGTGCACAGCAGCTCGAGACAATGGTTAATGGTAGTAGACAATGGCAGGACCTCGTCCGTGATCAGGTAAAGGCAAAGAAGCTTCTGAAGGAAGACATGGACAGATACCAAACCCATAATGACTCGCGAAACATCTTCCTTCAACAAGCCATCGATATGTACTCCAGGTGCTTGCAGGTGACTGATGCGTTTGACGACGACGCCCACATTCGTCTTGCGTCTTTGTGGTTCTCAAATTTCGATGACGCCGATCTTCAAGACAAAATTCGTGCCTCGATCCAACGTGTCCCTTCACGGAAATTTGTCTTCTTAGCTCATCAACTTTCGGCACGACTGTCCAAATCCCAGACCGATTCGCTCAGCCAAGAAACGCTACAAACCCTAATCCTCCGGATGTGCTCGGAGCATCCATTCCATAGCTTGTATCAGGTGTACTGTTTGCGGCTGATGACAGAAGCTTCTGTCGCCGGCCGGCGAACTTCCTCTCGACATGATCCCGGGGCGACCTCCCAAGGTGATCGGACAGCCGCAGCTAATGATATCTTCGACCGTCTGCGTCTTGGTTCTTCCGCGGGGCGCCTGGCAGACGTCGAGCGTGTGTGCGAGGTCTCCTTGCAGTGGGCGAAATTCCCTATCAAGAAGGATTTCGAGAAGCTGCGTGGGTCCGGACCCTGGCAGCTACCCCCAGGTATCAAGCCACACCTCGACAGCCTTTCTAATATCCACGTGCCAGTCATTACTGTCCATACCCCCATCGACTCCACCATGCAGTACCAGAATTGTGTGTGGATTGCCAAGTACAAATCACATTTTCAGACGGCTGGTGGCGTCAATTTGCCAAAGATCAGCTACTGTGTTGGCAGCGATGGGCTCACATACAAGCAGCTGGTAAGCATCAAACCGGTACATATGGTTTATATCAGCGAACTGACGAAGGCCGACTCAAGTTCAAGGGTGAAGGAGACGATGATCTTCGTCAGGATGCTGTCATGGAGCAAGTGTTTGATCTGGTCGACATCGTACTACGCCGGGACCGGGAGACGCGGAAACGCAACCTCAGTATCAGAGGCTACAAGGTCATTCCACTCTCCGCACAAGCCGGCGTGCTCGAGTTCGTCGAGAACACCTCGCCTCTCAGCAGCTGGATTGGCCCGGCGCATAGAACTTACCGGCCCCGCGACCTCCCCGCGCAGGAGTTCGGCAAATTGTCCGACCTGCGCAAGACGAAGAAGGCGGACCCTGAGCTCCCTGCAAAGCTGCTCAAGCTATACCTGGAGTTAAAGCAGCGCTACCGGCCCGTGATGCGGCACTATTTCACGGAGAAGCACAAGATGCCCATGTCGTGGTTCGCGATGCGGCTGAACTACACGCGCAGCGTCGCGACGACGTCCATTGTCGGGCACATCCTCGGCCTTGGCGACCGCCACACGTCGAACATTCTCATCGACAACAGCACCGGAGAGGTCGTGCACATCGATCTTGGGATTGCATTCGAGCAGGTAACCTATTTCTCTTGGCATCCATACACTCGCAGGTGCTTAATATCAATGGTGCATCCAGGGCAAACTGCTCACCGTCCCGGAGTGTGTCCCGTTCCGGATGACGGCGGATATGGTCGACGGCATGGGCACCGCGGGCACGCAGGGCGTCTTCCAGCGCTGTGCGGAAGAGACCCTGCGCGTCCTGCGCGACGGCTCGGAGATCATCCTCACCGTGCTCGAGGTCTTCAAGCACGACCCGCTGCACTCCTGGTGCGTATTCTTGTTCATGTGCTGCCGTCCGCATTCATACTGACGCACGTACACAGGACGGCAAGCGAGATGAAGATGAAGCGCGCGCAGGGCAGCGCGAGCGACGCCGTGCAGCCGAGCCACGAGCTCGCGCGCATCGGGGGCATCGGGATCGATATGAGCAGCGGTGGTGTCGACGAGGCGGCGGACCGCGCGCTCACGTCCGTCGCGCGCAAGCTCGACCGTGCGCTCAGCGTCGAGTATACCGTCAATGAGCTCATTGCGGAGGCGACGGACCCGGCGAATTTGGCGTGCATGTTCATGGGTGCGTGGGCTTGTTGCTTTTCGTTTCCTTGCGGGGCAGGGGTGCTGATGATTTGGTGTTGCTTTGTAGGTTGGAGCCCGTTCCAGTAGGCGTGCTTCGGCTTTCGGTGTTACCTTTGCTCTGTGGTTGTGTTGTGCTCTGTATTCGCGTATATCCCCTGGACTCATATGTACCCTATTTATCCATCGACTCGGACTCCCTGCTCCCTGCTCCCTACTTCCTACTAACATATTTATGACCATGCAATGCATCCTGTAGCTCATACTCATACTCTCCCAAGTTTACTTACTCCCATCCGACCACACCTACATTTACATACTATACCGCCCACACAGAGATCCATTGACAATATTATTGAGTCTCCTTGAGTTTCACAGACTACAATGGATGAAACATGTACGCGATGTTATTTATTTTGCAAATCCCTGCCCCGCCGTTCAAATATACACACCACACATACGCTCGTATACTTCGCCTCCACTGCCATGTGCACGTGCGCAGCCTCGTCCAAATAGACGTCGACTCTCATCACACATCGCACAACGTACATGCATATGACGACCTGAATCAACAGCCACGTTAACGTTAACCAAAATCGCGAACCAACTAAACCGTCCAGAGTCCTCGCCACACGTACTAACAAATTGTTTACTCTCGCACAACACGCACAGCAACGACAGCGACAGCGGCATGGTATCATGACTTTCATCTCGTTTCTCGTTTCTCGTTTCTAGAAAGCGACCGACCAACGTCCGTATCCGTATCAATATCCACATCCACATCCACATCCAAGTCATCCGTATCCATATCCATATCCATATCCATATCCATATCCATATCCATATCCATATCCATATCCATATCCATATCCATATCCATATCCAAATCCATATCCGTAGCGTATCTAAGTTAGCAGGACAATTCACAATGGCGTGCATACAAGAGAAGGGAGGATGAGYTGGGGTGTAGGAATTACGCGGTATGTCCAAGGTGGAGGTGGAGGAAGTGGAGGCGATGGTGTAAGGGAATGGTGGGAGGAGGGGAATATGGGAATATGGGAATATGGAATATGGGACATGGGGTGAAGAGTGAGGAGTGGAGTGGAATGAGGGATATGCTGCCAAGTTACAAGTGCCGGGTGCCGGGGTGCCGGGGTATCGAGGGGTATGGGGGATCCTCGAGGTATGGATTAAGCAAGGCGGCGGATGCGAGATGGGCGGGTTTCATGCTGTGGTGGCGGTAGCGAGTGGAGGGTAGCAAGGATTGGATGGATGGATGGATGGATAGACGGACGATGGACGAACGATGAACGATGGGCGTGCAAAGACAAAGACGCCACCGGTGCGTGCGAAGAGCAAGACGAAGACGAAGGCGAGGACAGACCAACGAGCGAATGGTGAACAGCGAACAGCGAACAGCGAACGAACGGCGAACGGCGGACAAGTCGAGGTTGAATAACGTGAAGGCGAAGTTTGAAGACACGGTCGGATATGGGATATGGGATATGTTGTATGTTGCATGGATATGGACGGAACGCAGGACCCTGGGCACGGCAGACGCTGGGACGCGAGTACGAATTACTTATAGATGCAGAGGCTTGATGAATGTTGACAAATGTAGGCGTGAAACGAAATGGAATGATAGATGGGGCGGCGGCGTGGCTTTACGGTATACGGTATGGTGTACAGCGTGGTGGATGCTCATGATACAAGGGTGGTATTATTTGTTCTTCGCGATCTCGCGCGCGGCCTTGATGAGCGGCGCGAGCGTCCGCAGAGGCTCCGCGCACTTGAAGAACGCATGCTGTGGAGAAGATGTGCATCAGCCACAGCCGCAACAGAGCGCACGGAGAGGTGAGAGTTGAGGGGTGAGAGGATGCAAACGCACCTGTAGCAGTTCGGACGCATTCGGACGCTTCTCCGCATCGACCTCGAGCGTCTTGGCCAGATAATCTCTGAACACGGGCGACAGCGTCTCGGGATTGGCGATCGTCGGCGTCCCGTTCGTCGCAATCAGGTACAGCGCCTTCAGTGGGTTCTGGTTCAGATACGGCGGCTCGCCCTCGATCATCTCTGCAAAACGCAAAACGCAAACAGATCAGGAACAGGCACCGGGGCGGGGACAGGAACGAGTATATGGATGTGGACAGGGACGCAGACGTGGATAGGAACGAGGAGGGGGGACGGCGACGGAGGAGATGGGGACGGTACCTATTGCCATGATGCCCAGACTCCAGATGTCAACCTTCGGCCCGTACTCTTTGCGGGTGACGACCTCGGGCGCCATCCAATATGGCGTGCCAACCATCGTCGTGCGCTTGGCGTGTGCGGGATCCGAGATCTGCGCGCAGAACCCAAAGTCGGCTGCAAGCACAGACGCAGGTCAGCTTCACACATCAGATGAAACGAGGAAGGGGGGAGGAAGGCAGACGCACTGAGCTTGATGTCGCCGGTCATGCTGAGGAGCACATTGTCCGACTTGATATCGCGATGAATGACACCATGCTTATGGAGGTGCTGCAAGCCCTGCGTCGTCTCGCGCGACACGGCGGCGATCTGGCCCTCGGTCATGAGGTTCGCGGTGACGACGTCTGTGAGCGAGCCGCCCTCCATGTACTCCATGACGACCCACAGCTCGTTCTTATGGAGGAATGAGTCGATGTAGTTCACGATGTTCGGGTGGCGCGACGCGCGCATGACGAGGATCTCGTTGATGATGAGGTCCTTCTTCGGCTGCTTGTCCAGGTCCATCTGCTTGATCGCCACCGACATGTTCGTCCCGACCTGGTACGCCGTGAACACGCCGCCCGACGCCCTGCGCACACTTCAGCATCGCCGCACCCGACGCAGAAAACAGGACCGAAAAGAAACGCACCCCTGCCCGATCTTGACGAGATTGCGGTACAACCGCGTCGGGTCCGCATCCGTGCAGATCTGCTGCAGCCGCTTCACGATGTCCGCCTCCTTATCCTTGTCCTTTTCCTTCTTCTCCCTCCGCCTGGGCGTCGCCACGCCCGCCGTCTTCGCCAGACTTGCCGCGGCCGCACTCGGGGGGCGCCGCGCGCGCGACCGATCGGGCGTCGGGGGCGGCAGGCGTCTGGGGCTGCGACGGGGGCTGCTTGAGCGGGAGCTCAGTCGACGACGAGCCGGGCGACGAGCGGTTCACGCCGTGCGAAGGCTGCTGCTTCGTCGGCGTCCCGAGCGCGAGGCTCGGCGAGTGCGAGTGCCCATGGTGCGGCGTGCTGGGTGCGGGCGAGCGGCGGTCCTTCGTCGTGTTGGCGCGCCCGAGGGAGTCATTCCGCGGGAGCTTCGGCGGCGCGCGCTGCGAGGTCGAGCGGTCCAGATTCGGCATCGCAGGCGTCGGCG